>CAJPEX010006900.1:0-11342 GCA_905338405.1 Notodromas monacha | reverse complement strand
ATATTACTTGTAATATTTTGCTTGATTCACGTATTTTATGCTCAAGTATAAGATTATTCCCCATAACGAATGCGCTTCAAAATGTATGGGATTACCTGAGACAGTGCATCAGGTAAATCTTGATATTATTTTTTCCAGCAGCTGAATTATACTTTTTTTAAATACCAGATTTACCGCGATATCACGTACCCAAACATTAGCTAGAATGACGGAAGTTCTGATGCCTGATCAGCATCTTTCTGGTTACAGTATTTATAAATACTGTAGATGGCGAAGAGTTTTTGACAAGGAAGTCTGAAGACTTCTGAAAACACCCTGGCATAATCCACAGGACTTGGGCCCTGGTTATCTGGAAGTTCATGACCGTCGGCGCCTAGACGTCTGACTTTCCAAACCGGTTGGATTTGGGGAGAAAAATAAATGAATAAAAAGAATTAAAAAAAAGAGTAAACCCTGTCGGTAGTCACGATCGCGAAGGCGGAAGAAAGAATGCAATCCGGAACTCGATGAACGACCCCTCGTGAAACGTGCATTAACGTTGATTAAGCGCCCCGCTCTGGGAAGGCAATCAAAGACGATTTGAGGAATGCTTCAGCCGCAGGTTTATTATCAAGAACACGGTCCTTGCTTCGCAGACAATGTCGGCCAGTCGAGTGATTATATGCAGAACAAAGTCACTGATGTGTTGCACCTACGGAATTTAGAGTCAGATGATGATGGAATAAAAAGTTCCTGTTCCTTCATTTCGATACTAAATTGCAAATAAAGCACTTTTGAAATCTCTGAATGTCTGAGCGACACGATCAAACTTGAATACATCCACTGCTGAAAGCAAGCCATTCCTTTGTCGTGTTACAAGGAAACGACATCTGCACAACAAGAAAAGAGTTTACAAATCGCGTTATGCGGCATTCCGCCGAGTATCTGCGCTGCCTAAAAATGCCATTGCTACTTCAGAATATTGTACATTATTGGCAAAATTACGTTAAAATAAGTTCTTGAAAAAGTGTAACTGCTCTACTGGGTGTCAACTTAACGTCAATTTACAATTTCCATTAAATCATGTGCAACTTGTGCAAAGTCGTGCCAATTTTTCGGGTGGGGATGCGTACTGTACACCTCATAGTTTCCGCTTTAAATTAACACGTTTCCAAGAAAATTGAGAACAATTCATGATTTAAGCCGTAGCATCAGATTCAAGAATATCTGCTATAACAAGCAAGAGCCCATGAATAAACATATTCAAATGACAAAGATGGAGGCTATTTTGATAAGGTGCACACAATTTGAACTTGAAATGTAAAAATTATTTCAGCAAGAAGTGGTAGTCAATTTATCAGTTGAGCCTGAAAACACATACTCGCATATATCGGTTTGTAATCTATTTGCGAGTTGAAAACGACATAAAACGAGGTCCAAAGATTTTTTTTGAGTATTCCGTCAAACCAAAAATACATTTAAAGCGTGTCTTTTTGCCTTGAAAAACTATTTTTCGCGCGAGTCTTATTTTCCGAGAAACACGTCATTTGCTCGTTGAAGACAAAAAATGAATGAAATTCAATTTTCCTCAAGGTTTCCCTAAAGTAGGATGCTTTTCCACAAGATTCAGCTGCATGTGTCCTCTCTCAGTGTGCATGACTGGTGCTCCAACAGGGTCTTCGTCGGTATAAGCCCACAGAACTTCAATCATTTCATTCTTGAGAAGAAAAAATTTACACGCAGTATATAAAAAAATGTAATCAAAAAAAAATTTACGTTGATTTGCAAGTCTTGGCCAGAAGTGTCGGAAGTTTTCGCAGGTCGGGTCCAAGCGAACATCGTGTGGGTCGCATTTTCCTTGGCCATCTCGAGCTTGACGTTCTGCTCCTTGTCTACGACCGGCGCCGAAAAGTCTGTGTTTCCAAATCGGTCCTAAACTCCGTCATGGATATAAAGAAAAAAAAAAAGAAGAGAACCCCTTAATTAGGGAGAGAAAAATACCTAATCGCCGGCTAGATTGTTCTCCCTCCCGCTAGTGAACGTGCATTAACCTTAATTAAGGTCATCAGAACGATCGTACCGCCGTCGGAGACATTCGAGCCAGCTTTAACAAATATTTCGCATCGGTTTATTAGCATTCCCATCAGTCATCTCTTCTAGCTCTTGGCCAGCATTAACACATTTTCCTTGACCCGTGGAATCAAATGAAATATTTTCCTGAACTCCGAGTTTGAAAATATTTCATCAGCGCAGCAAAACTTTGATTAAAAGAGCTCAAAGGCGAACTTGATACTGAACTAATCGTATTTGTAGCATGCAATATAATTATCAATGAACTTCATTCATTTCTCCAAAAGCACTTCGATTTGAATTTTGAATGCAATAAGGAATCATTGAAAATGTATTTGCATTATAAGCACATGAGAAGTATAAAAAGAGAAAAATTCAGTATCAGAACTTTAAAATGTGATTACGGTAGATGAGAAATAAAATTTTATTACTGTAGATAAAAATAAAAAACTACCCATCGCCGCAGACTTCATCAAGATAAGTCCGTGAGTGAAGCTAAAAAATAAAATTCGCTTTTCTTCAACAGTTACCAAAATATTACTGATACAGCACAAAAAAATAGTCCATTGTTTTCCAAGATTGATTTTAATTTTCGAATATCCGGAATATTTGATTATTCGATCGGGAAAATCTACTTTAAAAGCTCATAATAGGAGTGTTGATGCATTAACTTTGGGAAGTGATCCATGAATCGTGTTCATGAATCAGTTACTCAAAAAATTCTAAATCGTGTAAAAAAGATTACAGTACATCCAGTATTTTAACCAATGGGGCATGTTTCAAATCACATTCGGGAAAATTCCCTTTAAGATGATATGTTAAAGTTCAGATTCACGTATGCTTTAATTTTTAGAAACTTTTGGATTATTCTACCAAATGCTTCAAAAGATTTGAAACCAAATTTGAAGCGAATTCTCAGTCTGATTCCAGTTTAAAAGTAATTCTATAAAATTCTCGAATGGATTTTGGTTGAGCGCGGTAATTTGTATCTTGAGGTTACCGAATATTTAAAAAAAATTTTATAACCATACTTCAACAAATCTCATTTCACATAGGCTTTTGTAATATTTCACCTTGACTGCAGTCTAAAACTTTCCCTCCAAGTAACGTTCGTCATGAAAGATTATTCAGTGGGTCCCAAAACTCCCCCTTTTTCTGCATCAAACCGGATAGAAATAAGTTCTATAGACAAAAGGGATATTTCTCGGACAAAGATGAAAATTTACTTCACAATTTTGACCTTACCATGAACCCGCTACGGAATCGCCAAGATGCGAATCGTCACGAAGGACAGATTCGACTCACGTTATTTGGCTCATGGCGTTGATGAGATACCCAAATTCATACATATTTTACTCAGTTACCCCGTTTGAATTTTCAGAAATTCGCGCCGAATTCAGGTAAGGGTAGGATAAAAATCCGTCAATATTATTTCCTGGAATCTCACCTCGAATATANGCTCATGGCGTTGATGAGATACCCAAATTCATACATATTTTACTCAGTTACCCCGTTTGAATTTTCAGAAATTCGCGCCGAATTCAGGTAAGGGTAGGATAAAAATCCGTCAATATTATTTCCTGGAATCTCACCTCGAATATAACGGTGCCATTAGAAGTGATCCATCCAAGAACCATGTCAGCGCCCTTCATTCCGCCGCGGTTGTTGAAACCGATGCCAACGTAGCCCTTGGCCCTCGCACTGACAACGAAGAAGAGTTCGGACGGGTCGGTTTCATTGTAACCCCACCAGAAGCGAACCTTGGAACCCTTAGCGGGATCGATTATCTGGTTGCCGCTGATAATGAAACCCGGCGGCACGGTTTCCAAGGATTGAGCAAAAATTTCGACCGGTGCCAGTATTGCAACGGTCAGCAGAATACTTTCCAGCTTCACCGAATGCATTCTCAAAATACCACTGCCGCTTTTCCTTTTTCTCTAATAAATTGCAAAAATGAATGAATTTTCAAATTTGATGAGTGAAACATTGATCATTCAACAACATTAATGCTTTTTTGTTTTAGATCAGGGCCTCAATTTTCAGGGGGACAAACGAACATATTCGAACATCAGGTCGCTTACTGAAAAAATCGACTTTTTCGCTTTTCAGACCAAGTTTTAAATTTTTTTTATTGCGCTTTCTCCAAACTTTACGCACTCGTAAAATGGTTTCCATTTAAGATCACAGAATATAAAATCTACGCATTGCAAATTCCAGTGAATAATTCGTCAATTTTCCCCCCATCTGAATAAATCCTGTGGCAGATTTGAGGAAAATGATGGAATAAGACCTGCTAGTGGTACTGTATTTTGTTAATCCTATTGGTTTTATACCATTTGCCTGCGCAATTAACATTTAAAATTGACAGTTTTCCGTCCGTCTTTGCACTGATAGATTAAAAAAAAAAAAAACCTAGAATGATTTAAAACGTTGAAGTTTCCACCACCACTCGTATTTATTTGCTTGTACTTCGCACTGCGGAACACTTCCAAACAACCTTCTCGTATGATTCGATTGAAGCCCTTTTTTACAGCCAGCAAGTTACACAAACAGTAGCTTTTCTGAAAGCTGGTTGCGTATGATTTGGCAACAATCAAGTACATCGCAGCTGGTTTTTATATAAAATTTTGAAAAAGAATCATTGTAAACGAGTAAACAGGCGGAGGAGGAATCATGGTCCAGTGCTTTTGAATGAGAAAACAGGTCATCGGAGAATTAACTCTTTTTTATATTTCTCTGTTTTTGAATTGCAGTCAACGAGAGAATAACGATGGTACAAGATAAAGCCATAATCAGCAGTCGCTAGCACTAATGGGAGTGCGCTTTGACTGCGCTGTGCGCCTTCAGCGATATGTATCGTAAAGTTTAACTTAAAAAACAGCAGTTTTCATTGTTTAGCGACAATAAAACGGGGCGTTATGACGTTTTTAATGCACCTGCATCGGATCTGCGTTTTTGTATTCAACTTGAAATTCGGTGTCATGGCCAATAATTCCATAACCAGATTATACGGATAATCACGAATGCATCGCGCACTGATGGGTTTCCGGCAGAAATCAGATGGACTTGATGGACGTTCCCTTGCAGTTTCCCGATGGAAATTTTTGAGGTTCGAGTTTCATCGTCGTGTGCATTATAACTGGATATTTTTGTCGATAACAGAAATACTGCTTCACAACGGCAATTAAAAAAAATGAATAAAATTTGATCTCAGCAGTTCTAAATGAATTTTCGCTTGAAATGCTGGTCAAAAGAATAAATCAAAGAAGCTCAAATTTATATTGTATGTATACTGGGGAGTATTCCCCTTTTTTCCATCCACAAATGTCAAAATTTCCCCTTTTTATTGAAATTCAAACAATGAGATTTTCAGCAATACAGTATCTCTAAGCAGCTATTCTTCTGAAGATACATCAGCCAAATCTGGGATCAGTGCCAAAAATTATCTGGTAGAACGTGCAAATCATCTTCTGATGAGCAAAGAGTTTTTTTTTGTGTGGCATGTGTTCATTGATAAGCGGAATTCCTTGCCGGGTTCTTATTGACATTGGCAAGCCTCGATGGGAAGTTTCAGCAAAAGATAATTCTAATTCAGCTGTACGAATACTTTGATATTACTTACATAGTCGGCTCTGCGAGGTATTTTACAAACACAAACTCAGAACTAGGTAAGGATTAATATGTATTTAGTACAACACGTTAACTTGGAACTATTGAACCTGGACCCTAATTCAAATACCTGCCTGCTTCAATTTTTTTTCAAGTCCCTGTCTGAATTCCCTCAGAAACAATGCATTAAAAACCTACCTAATTTGAATGCTTTCTCCCTCAAACCTGCATGACTCAAATTTTCTGGAGGCCTTTTGGCTATTATTTTCTTGACACAGGAAAGAGAAAAGCCGTGAAAAAGTTACTTGATGTATTTTGAAATGAAGTGAAAGACTAATTGGGCAAATGAACCCTTGCCTTCACCTTTCGCAAATGTACTGTCAACTAATTTAAAAAGCAATTTATGACCAAGAATATCACCAATCACAATTTCCTATATCCCCCCCCCTCCCCTCCGCCCAAAATTTTCCCCAACTCAAAACCGCACTTACTAGATTTTTTGCTGGTCCCTTGGAATTTGCTTTGAAGATGCTTGACTGAACATCACATTGGTTTCCAAGACTTCGCTTCACATGTGGTGTGATACCCTAATCGTCAGCTCCCACGTGTCCTCTTCTTGTGAACCTGGGTGAGGAAATTTGCAGGAGGTGGCGGGGGGTTCCGCGATTTCGTCACACCCGGCGGAAATTCTCCCTCCATTAAGTTCTAATAAACCTCGGGGCTATTATGCGTTTCCGGGGACATCCGCGGCGCCGCAGGACATCACCTCGTAGGTTGTAACAGAAGTGCCAAAGCTTTATCATTTATTGAAATTAAATATTGTCTAGTGACATTATACCGTAGGTCACTGAATTTCGGAAAAATCGGGAACTCGAACACTTTCCCTTTCTGACAATTTATAAAATAAAGGAGAAAAAACCCCTTTTCGACAACCGGAGACGTATTTTTCGGCTCTGAAAACGCGGAGAAAATTTTCATCTGTTTTCAGGATCAACATCTCTTCAATCAGCAGTTATGCCTCGGGAAGGTTAGAACTGTCAAAGGTGTACAATTATAATTCATTTACACTTCTTATCTGAGCAATTAAAGTCACTTTATACAGGGTTGGAATCTGAGTGGATTGGTTTAGATCTCGCTCTGGAGGTTAACTGTGAACTTCTTCCTCATAACAAGCTGAAGCATATGTGAATCATAATTTTTGAGACCCTAGGTTTTCTGCAAAAGCGACATAACATTCATCCCCGTGTATTCTTAATGTTCCAATGCTCTAGGAAAATAAATTTTTCACCGTGAGATGAATTTTTATCGCTCATTTTTTCGTTTTTGCTGATATGAAACTTGGGAGTCGACGTATTCATTTATTTTTGTTGGATGTCTGTATGTTCATTCACTATGGGCGTTTGCAGTACAATTAAATGTACAGAATAACTCTAAGTTTCTCGTTTCTAGAGATTATTAGAGGCTGCAAGATTGTGCCAGTCGAAAATAAAAAATAATATATTGCATAGGTCATAAATGTGCAAATGAAATTTTTCTTCAAAAATTTCAACATTTTTAACGCATGCTACATTTATGCTCAATTTAATTTGGGGATCACGAATTTCTGATCACTTTCAGAAAATGCGATAAATTATTAAAGTTTTGATCGGAACTACCGGAAGTCAGCCAAAATTCAGCACAACTACGTTTTTCTCTCGGGAAATAAACTGCTGGGGAAATAGTGCTGTAAAGGGCATGATCTAAGAATACTGTATTGCATTTAACGTATCCCTTATCAAATTAAAGCTTTTTATTCGAATACTTGAAAATGTCTATCTCAAAAGCAGGAAAGTTCGAAAGTGTCTTCAAACTAATGCTTCTTGAGTACCATATGCCAAGTGCACATCACTCATCAGTCAGTTAGACTACATTTGAAAATGTAGACAGTTCGGAATTTTTATGGGAAATTAAAATATTGCAGAGTAACCGATTGATTCTCTTGATCAGTAAGGGTTAATAACAGAAATAATAAAAAATAAGCCTGTTATTGATTAACGGAACCGGCTGGTGAAACTGGGGAAGAAGGGATGCATTTTACCGCCACCAGAATTTTTTTTTTTACTTTCTCCCTGACTTTCTGACAATAAAATTGCGAAACTTTTGGAAATATTGTATTCTTGAAAATCCCGGAAATTTCACTCTATGAAACTAAATTAAAATAGCTTCTCATGACAAACTCCTTTGGGAATATTTCCCCAAGTGCTATCGGAGCCAGAGGACAGACCTTGTTGTTCAGTAAGCCTCGACGTGGCTGTTATTCAGCCTTCATCTCAAAAGTTCGAGACTTCCAAAAAAAAACATACCAACATCATCTTGCCTCTAAAGTTCATTAGACCAGCGTTACCCAACCTTTTTGGTCCCGCGGACCGACACATTTTCATACAATTTTCTGCGGACTGGCGAAGTTTCATGAAATTTTCTTAGGACCAGCAAGTTTTCATAGACTTTTTGCATGCTCAAAAACGTGTTGCTTGAAAGATAGCTTGAATATGGCAGATATTTGAAAAACTGCTGATTTTTTTTGGTAAAAATTAATTCAGGATCAAGTGAAGCAGCAATAGTAGGATGTCTTCAAAAAATGGAAAGGTGGGCTTGAAGAAAGATTTTTCAGACTAAAAAAATTATTAAATCAGGTTAAAAATGTTTCTGAAGTATTATTAGGAGAAAAGCCAAGATATATTTTTCATGAGATAATTTTAACTGCTATTGTCTTGCCAAAATTAAAAATTAAGATACTGTACTGTACCGTCCTTCATTGCTACTTGTGAACAATTTATTAATCCGGAGAAATTTCCCGCGGACCGGCAAAAAACTTCGGCGGACCGGCAGCGGTCCGCGGACCACGCGTTGGGGAACACTGCAATTTTAATTTTCGGGTTGAAAAAAAAACGAATAAAAGATTTAAAAAAATTATAATTAAGGTATAGTCCCCCGAAAGTCAACAAATGCGAGCATTATCGTGTATGTTTGGGGCAATCTCGCGTCTCCGCACAAAGCACCGTTTCGGCCATCGTATTATATGCGACATTATGCAGCGTGAAGCAGCCGCGGAGCCCATGAAGAAAGGACGCTAATATAATAGAAATTTTTTGAACAAACCCCCTCTTCCCCCTCCTCCTCCTCCTCGTTTAACCTCTCCGTGCTTCGAAAAGCTGATAATTTTCGACCAGGGTCCCCCCCTATTGAGTAACACGGATGGCAGGATGGATAGCACTCGGCGGGTTCGGCACACCGGATCTCCGCGGATTGCTTTCATTTTTATTTTTTTTCGATCTATTTATTTATTGTATCTCTCATTATTCTTCTGTGTATTGAGAGTGTGGATGAGAGGGGGGAGAGAGAGAGAGAGAAATGGGATGGGATGGATGGTGCCCCGCTCGATCATTCGCGTTTGCCTTGTATGTGGGAAATTATTTCGTTCAACCGACAAACGGCCTGGCTCCGCCTCGCTTCACGCAAATACGCATGATGAGCGTTTAGTTGCTGATCTTTCCGCTTTTCTTGCTCCGAAATTCTCTACCAACTCCCCTCCCCACCCTCTGTCTGTCCTCCCCTTCTTTTCATTTGATCGGTTTGTGACGCCTCGTCATTAGCAGCCCATATTATATGCAATACAATATATATATCTTCTTTATTTTTAATTGAAAAATGCGGGGTATTTATTTTAAATTTGATGACGAGACGCCTTCATCTGCTCGGGTTTCGGGATGTGAATACGATAATAATTTTCAGCCGATGATGGAGGGACATTTCAGCTAGGGATTTTGTACGCTTCAGCAATGAAGACGAGCATATCTGTATTATTTATATAGAGACAGTTTTCATGTCGAGTGTTTGTTGTTGCTCGAAATATTCTTACGTATAAGGCGAACACAATAAGAACAGGAATACAATTGGAAATGAGAGTTTGATGACGAGCATTTATTGACGTAGTTTCTATCCTCTCTCACGCTGTTGTCCCTTTTTTGCGTAGTACAGTACAAAAAATACCGTAATCGAAGTTGTATATAATTCTCATTTTATGTCTCAGTTTTCAATTTACGCGAGTTTTAACTCATCTTTGTGAGTATCAGCAGCTGGTGATCGCCAACAATTCCTCACCTGTTTATTCATTTGATTTTAAAAATTGATTTTTAAAATTTATACATAACGTGTAATAGTTGCTCATATACCAACCAACCCTTCTGGAATAGCTTGCTAGTATGATGCCACGAAAATTTAATTAACTTTTTAAAAGTTATTCTCGAACATTCTTACGGCAGTAAGTTTTACGGAAAGCATCAGGATTTAGCCATTCTTCAAAAGCTCAGTTTGAACGCGTCTTGGAAAAATTATCTTCAAATGGAACCTGATCGGTTTGAAAAACTAAAAACAAAAAATTACTCATAGAGCAAACTAATCCTGCAAAATTGCCTTCCGCTATTTTGATCATTCTAATTTGTGTTGGATGGAGAAGCTGAAAAATACATGGGGGAATATGTGGAAATTTTTGCCCTTCAAACTACTAAATTTTTTTCAAGCGTCGGATGATCAATTCATCACAGAAAACACTTTCAGAAAAAGTTTAAAATTTTAGACGAAATGGTAATTTATCCCTAGAGTGAAGTTGACTGCGGTGCTATAAGAAAATTAAAACCTATATACGAGTATTTCAGAGAAAAGAAACCAAGGCTATGAAAATGCCAAACCCTACCCAGTTGCATTTCATGCATTCGCTGTTCAAGCTGCAGCAATAAGCAGAAGAGAAATTGCATTTCTGCAGCTCAATTAACACTTGAGCTGTCGGGGTTTTGGCTTCCATTTTTGACACAAGAGCATGAAAAACTGTTCAGCCATCTGGCACAAAATGCTCCTTGTTGGAAGACGAGGGGTTAAAAGCAAACTGAAGCAATGGGTTGCCGATCGAACCCTGTCAGTTATGGAACATATACAGGACGGCCAACAACGTTTATATGAACGCCACCGGAAAAATGGGGGAAACGTTTCTTCATCCTCCACTTCATCTACTTTGAAGAGAACCGACCGAAAAATTTCCAGTGGCTGACTTTTTTTTTTCATGCTCTTCATTCTTCTCCGCCTCTTCATTCACAACAAAACTTCTTCTCTTAAAAATAATTATCCATAGCATTGCATCTGCTGAAGAAAACACTCTGCAAACCCGCTTCCGACGTCAGATTCGATAGTTGCGAACTAAATAGAGGTATACTGTATTTGTGAAGCGTTCAGGCTCACTTCAATTCACAAAAATCAAGAATAATTCGCAAATTCAAAACAATAATGCATAATTCTACTTTAGCAGTCTTCGGATTCTCATCATCAGCCGTGTGTCTCGAAGAATCAAACTTTGAGGCACATCATAAACCAGGTGAAAGTTCTACTTTTTCGGAACTTCTCCGAAAAGGAAGATTCATTTCTAAAAATACACTAACCCGCGAATTAAACCTATATAAACCATGAACTGCACAATTTGTCATGTTTTGAAAGTTTCGTTGTTATCTCGTAGACTCGGAAAGGGTTAGTTTGCTAGAACAAAATTTAAATGAAGAATTTCTGAAAACCTAGACCACAGGAGTATGGTCTAGTTCAATTTTTGAACTTGACACAAGACAAACATTTATTTGTGAAACTGTTCAAAGAGTCGGGCC
>CAJPEX010006897.1:0-11348 GCA_905338405.1 Notodromas monacha | reverse complement strand
TCGCGGATTTGCGCCCAGTGCGCTTTCGTTTGTTTTTTTATTTGAGCCCTGTGTTGTTGTTTTCTTTTAAAATTATTATTCAGACGAGTTTTATTTTCGATCGAGAAGCAGCTTCAGCGGTTTTTTTATTGAGCGAGGTAATTGATGGAAGCATCTTCCGGTTGAGACGGGAGATGCTGAGAGACGTTCCGGAATCTCGAGCCCGTGCCTTTCTATTTTTATTTTCACGAGGGAGGGTTCCTAAGTTTTGAGACTGACTGTAATAAATTGAATGAATTTTTCCCGGTAGTAAATACATTTAGAACTTCAAGTTACATTTTTAAATAAATTTTAAGGGACGCATGAGCGGTTAATACAGTAATGCACCGCTTATTTTAAAACATGAGCCCTTCGATTGAATAATCTTGCTGGGATTTCAATCTACAGTACTGTATTCGAAAAGGAAAAACTGCAGTCGCATTATTTCTCGCCAATTGAAGATTCATTCGTACTTTGATATTCCATGTACAGTACTGCGAAAAATGTAGGGTTGTCGAGTCATTCGGACTCTTGTTTTTTTTTTTTTTTGCGTATTGAGATGAATTTGTTAATAGGATCAAAATATCCATGATGTACCAGCGATTGGACTAGATATTTTGCGCACTACAGTACAGTATAAGAATCTTGAGCTGCGAAAATAAAATGCAATTCAATATTGTATGAGTCGCTACCAGTTGAGTCTATGAAGTTCCCTGATTTTCTTATTGCGCATCAAATATGAGGGAATATGTTGATTAAAAAAATGAATTTCAACCATAATGAGTGGTGAAAAGTTCCCAAATATCGGAACTTATGGACTACCCTTCTTATTTCCTAGCTAGCTGCCGATGAACTTCCGAGTGGGAGGATTCGTCACGTTAGTTGACTTGAGCGAGGCCCGCTCGAGTGTGCACCTGCTCGAGTTTATATTCGACGATTCGCAGGAGCTCAAAAGAAGGTAAGAAGCGAAAAGGAAAAAAGAAAAGCTATAGAAGAGACACAAATAATTACTCCACCCAAATCAGGCACTTCTAGTTGCTCCCGTGCGCGAACAAAAGACTCCTCTTTGGGTCGAAGTCGGAACGCCGGCTCGTGATCCGGTGTAACGAGTTCATCCGGCGCGGATTTACTTACAGAGCAGCGTCGCCAAAATTTTGCATGATCATTGCCCAGGAACTCCGGATGAGCCCTGTGAGGGGTTATCGGAGAAAAAAAAATGGTTTACGGTGCTTCGGGGAAACATGCTTCGTGGATGGTAGCATCTGAAAGGCGCCGAAAAAGGCGGAAGTCTACATGACGTTGTGAAACGCACTTCGAACTGGTACTCAAACTTGGACTCGGAAGCCCTTTTGTATCATTTACGAAATCGATGTGCAGTCTTCTCTCTCAAAGTGCGTTCTTTTATGACGAACCTTCTGTGCTCGAAAATTTGAATACTTTTACTTCGGTTATACGAGCTGGAAAGCAACTGAGCTATGATGAGTCATGTAAAATTTGATAAAAAGTTTTTTAAAAACCTGAAGGGAGTTTGGTCAGGAAATATCAGCTGTAAGTCCATAAATTCCGAACACTGAAGCAAGAAAAGAGCTCACGATAATCCCAAGAGACCTCGAAATTTCTTACGGCCATAAAACCTTATTTCTGCGACGGGAATTTGACCTTTGGTTCATTTTTTTAAATTCTTTTTTTCAAGAGCTTTTTTCCTTGTCGCAAGACTCTTAACGAACGATTTCCTCTTCCTGAGATGCTAATCCGGTTTAAGCATCTTTAAAAATGACCGAAGCGAAAACGTCAATAATCCTTGNCCGGATGAGCCCTGTGAGGGGTTATCGGAGAAAAAAAAATGGTTTACGGTGCTTCGGGGAAACATGCTTCGTGGATGGTAGCATCTGAAAGGCGCCGAAAAAGGCGGAAGTGATGTACTGCAACACTTTGCGTGAAGCTTGACCATGAGTTTGAACCTGAGCCTTCGGGAAAACATAGTAAATGCTTTAGCTACACGTCAGAAGAGAGAGTTTCACGCAAGAAAATACTGCTTGGAAGAGTGCACGGAAATTTTGAATACTTTTACTTCGGTTATATGAGCTGGAAAGCATCTGAGCTACGATGAGTCATGTGAAATTTGATGAAAAGTTTTTAAAAAACCTGAAGGGAGTTTGGTCGGGAAATATCAGCTGTAAGTCCATAAATTCCGAACACTGAAGTAAGAAAAGAGCTCACGATAATCCCAAGAGACCTCGAAATTTCTTACGGCCATAAAACCTTATTTCCGCGACGGGAATTTGACCTTTGGTTCATTTTTTTTAATTCTTTTTTTCAAGAGCTTTTTTCCTTGTCGCAAGACTCTTAACGAACGATTTCCTCTTCCTGAGATGCTAATCCGGTTTAAGCATCTTTAAAAATGACCGAAGCGAAAACGTCAATAATCCTTGCTCGTTCATTGTTTTGGTCGGCTTTGGGAACGAAGATGTGATTTTCAAGTGGATTCCTACAGACTTGAGTGTGTTCCACGGTTTTGAAGAATTGTTTAAGCATTTATCCATTAAAATATGAGCTCTCTCCAGCGTCTATAAGAAACATAGAAATGGTTTGAATTAAATTCGGGACCGGGCACACGGGCACCCCAACATATGCGGAAAATTCGACTTACGGACAAAAATCTGCCGTGACACCTGGAAAATTTCTCAAAATACGAACACTTTGTCAATACTTCCAAAACAATTGAGAAACTTTAGTTTTAAAATTGGGATATCCCTTGAACAAATTTGGCTACCAAAATTGAGATTGCCAAAATGAATCTAATTAAACGTGCACTCTGGTACGGTATATTTTCTGAAACAGTCTTATTTGGTGCTTCTCTTTTTAGATGGTTTTCCATCGACTGTGTAAAGTACTGCATGTACAGTATATCAATATTTGAGTTTGATTTTTTGCCTCTTGCGCATCCCTTTGATTCAAAAATGACAGATTCTGGCTGGTTTTCTTCTGCGCAACACTTCTAAGCTGAGAAAGTTATTATCATTACATTTTTGGAATTTTTTCAAGTATCATTTTTCCAAACAAGTGATTTTAAATATCCTTCTATTGAAGTCTATGGGAAAATGCAATTTGAAATGCAGATGTTCGGACGTATGGACACAATCTAATCAGAAATTAAGTCCGTAACTCAGATACATGAATGTACAGTGTAACTTCATTGAAGAAATAAGTGCACAACGAACGGAATAGTATTTTTTTCCTTCGGATAATATGATTTAAAACCTGGAATGCTGGACAGAGATTCATCACCAGTGGTTCGCGCAACCGCACTTCATTGAATGACCAGGAACTGCGGACGAAAATTGGCATCAATCGCTCTCCCTCGTGCTTGTGAAAAATCCTTTTGAGTGTCCTTCGCCACAAAGCAGGACCTTTGTGGGTCGTCGTCATTAAAAAGAAAATCTCGGCAGTTGTGTGTCACCGGTGCAACGTGGAAGAAGACGCGCAACCGTCATTAACACCGCTGTTACTACAGTCACACGTCAGACGTTGTCATTGTTACCCGCGAGGGAAACCCCTTCCACTTTTGCAGGGAAAAATGGTGGGGGTGGGGGGAATCTTCGCCAATTAGGTGAGCAGCTGAATTCGTCTTGCGAGGAAGCCAGGTGCTGAGCACCTTTTTTCTCTCTTCCTCAGCTTTGATAGAGAATGGATAGGATAGTCCTTTTACTGCGGAGTTTTTTCTTTTCTTTCTTCTTTCTTCACCAGGTGTTCGTTCGCGAGGTTGCCCGGTAGAACGCGAGTCAGAACCCGTCATGAGAAATCATTTATGTTTTTATACATTTATTTTATACGAAAAAAAGACGGTTGCTGAAGAATTATTGACGCTGAGAAGCAAGGTTTTTTTTGTGTGGAATGCATTCGTTTTTTCTGCTCATTTTTGGCCAGGTTCGCTTATCCATTTACAGTATGCAGCAAGTTTCCGAGTTTTAAAAACATACTTTTGCATATTCTCTCGAGTTTTATTTTTTAATGTTGAAATTTAATTTGCGACCTCCAACATTTTTTTAAAAATTAGACTAGCTCTTCAAATAAGCCAGCTCACGACTTTCTTATCACCATGAATAAAACCCGGATCCAAAAAAAAAACGATCCATATACTGACTTTCCAGGACTGGTTTGACGAGACATTTCGCCTTTCCTCCTCTTTTTGGAACAAGATCGTATGCCAAATAGGAATCTCTCTGATCGCTTCTCTGCACACTCGCAGATATTGCGTCAAAAATGTTGACCTCACATTCCAATCCAAATTTCATGAATTATCTCGTTGTTTCCATCTCCGCTTTAAAACAGGGATAAATTATTATTTTTTAAATAATGAAAGATCCGTCTTATTTTCGCGGAAACATCAGGCAGTTCGGGTTGCGTCCAGCACGCGGCCGCGTCGAAAATATTCTCTGAAAGAAGCGCGTTTTTTGTTTGTATTTTGAAAAAATAAAAATAAAAAAGGGGGCGATTCGGGGGGCAGTCAATACTGAAGTAGTTGAATGCGCAGACGTGATGAATGGCGACGGGAGGAGTGCCTGTTGTCCCGGGTTATGCGACAAAGACACCGGGGGGCACCTGGAGTTTGCCCAGTCACGATCGCATTCATGCCCGCGTGTATGCAACACACTCGGCGAAACGCATGAATCCCGGAGTGGCCTGCTCCTATAACGTCTTCACTAGGTCTTGACCAAGTGTGTGTGTGTGTGTTTGTTTGTATATACTGTATATGTTGGAACACCTCTCTCTCTCTCACTTTCGGGAAGTGTTGCCAATCATCGCAGACAGACTGACCAGAATGACGAAACCTTGGACTTCAACTCCGAGAGAAGCGACTGCTGGTGCTGGGACCAGCAAAAGCTTTTTCTTTCCGCGGACTGAAGAAAGATTCGTCCTTCTCTGACGGTTTTTTTAAAAAACCCGGAAGCGATATTATGCAATCGGTTCCTTTGGTAACTCATTCCTCTTAACTGTATTTTCATTGTTGTTGCTTTATTTCCTCACTTTTTATCGGCGCGCGAAAATACTTCAATTATCCGAGTCTAGGCTGATGCCCTTTGTCGCTGAAAAATGCATATACAGTACGCAAAATCAAAAACTCTACCGTTCGGTATAAGGAAGGTGAAAATACGGTAAACAAAAATCCTGAATCCAAGAAAGCAACCAGATAATTTTTTTTCCGGGAAAGTTTCCGATGTCCCATTAATTTATTTCCGTACTGCGTAAATTTTCCATCACCCCCATGAGTTCATTACAGTTTAAGTTAACATTAAAATATTTAAATTCGCAATGTTGTAAACTATAGTTCGCACACTAAATGCAAAAACATTTCTTTTACAGACCGCATTTTCCTCCCAAAACTTCAAATTTTTTTTTGCAACCTACTGAGTTTCTTCTCTGAAATCGATGTACTGTACATAATGTGAATACGATTATTTTCTCCCTGCCCTTCAACTTCACAGATCCTCCTCGGTTGTGCATTTTTCCTCATTTACCTTAAACAAAACCCACGTAAATTTTTCACCACTAAAAAATTACTCGATTGACGAGGTATTGGATGTAAACTGAAACTGCGAGTTGAGAAAGAAAGATTTTGGCAACGCTTGCATGTTGGGTCCGAACGACCAGTGGCCACTCCGAAAACACGCACAGTGGACCACTTTTTCTTGTATAGTAACGCGAACTACTTTTCTCTTCTTTATAAGTGCAGCTTCCTCCGGATTCTACCACACGTCATTTATGCGGTCGGCAAACTTCCTTCAACATCTTTCATGTTGAACAAAGCCCGCATAAAATATTTCACGAAACATTAACCTCGGGTTAGAAACTTAGAAGTCACTATTGCGGAACATACTTCAGAGGGAGAATTCCAGTCTAAAAAGAGAAATGATTTATTTTTAACTTGGATGTACAGTATATAGAGTATTTCGTTGTTGAAGTTGAATGCTATTCACGGCTGAACTCATGAAAATTTGACAACAAACGTTCCTAATAATTCATCAGTATATTTGTACCCCAAGAAAAATCATGGCTCAATAGTTTATCCATCTTCGTTGCCTCCGATTAGTTGGCCTCGGTTTTATCGTTTTAAATGCAGTTATGCATTATATTTATGGTTTCTATTCTTTTTAGCCCTCTTAAATGAATCATTTTTTCCTGTAGAAAAGGAAAATGTGGGTTCTAGCGATTTGGAAAGCGCTGGAGAGGGAATAATAAATAGAAATCTTTGTGCATACATTTTCCAAATCTTGACAGATACGATTGCTTTCGTTGAAACAAAAGGAAATTGCGTTCATCACAATTGTGCTTCATGCAACAAACAACAGCAATGTTTACTGGGTTCAAAGACGGTTTTTTCGCTGCTCTTTCTTATATCATTATTTTTTGGGAGGGAGCATAGTGAATTTCGTCTTTACAAAAGAAACAAACAAGGTGTACAGTGAGAAGATCCTATTTTTTATACTTCTCACGCAAATGTTTTACTCTTTTACTCTTCTGAATGCGAAACAGTTCATTCTATAACACTTTTAAACTGAATACTGAGTTGAAAGTTTAAAAAGATAGCTCAAACAAAAAAATAGCGATAAAATGAGCCAGAACAACGAGCAAATTCAGTAAAATCTTCAAAATGTGGATCTTCACATATTATTTTGTCTTGAAAGCGTTTTGACCAAACAACGACCATTTTTCAAGGCTGATTATGAACCCTCTCCCTCCAACTACAGGTTATTCTGTAAAGCTGCACTACAAAGGAATTGTAATTGAGGATTACAAAAGGAGGCAAGAAAAATATTGATTCCGAAAATAAAACCCATCATTCAGCTGTGGGGTTCAGCGGGGGGTTTCCTTAGGAAATCCCGAAAAGATAAACAGATAAATGTATTTCCCTTTTCCACCCATAAAAAATTCACAGAACAGACTCAGTACAAATAGTAGAAACAATTTTAATGATAACTGGCAGCAGACTGACTCGGGAATAAATGAATATCAAAAATGTTGGAATAAGTGTGACCTTCTGCTATGGTTTTCATTCTCTCCCTTCCAGGAATCTGCACTGTTGCACCTGATTGGCTGAAAGGGATAAATTAAAGGTTAAAATATTCAATTAACATGGACTACCATCTAACAGCAGCCCAATTCAATTATTCCAGAGCATTCTAGATACAGTAATTTGACACACATTATATAATTGGGGATCTAATGATTCCGCCATATAGGAGTCACTCAGTCAAATTCTGAAACTTCCCAACATATATACTGACTCTCAGTCATTGCTTTGGCAAATGTACGGACAGAAAAAGCCAAAGCAATGCATGAGCTCTCGGTCATGCATACGGATGTATGTTCTCCTCGTGCTATACCCCCTCATGATGAAGGGGGGGGGGGGCTTCTCCTCGTCTTCTCTTCTTGGCCCTTAATGAATAACCAGCAGCGCGCTGGTTCCGCAGCGGGGATGAGCGAAAGTTGCCACGTCACGGGCTGCAATTGCCAAGAGTGGTGGACTGGGGGGGGGGGCTTCTCCTCGTCTTCTCTTCTTGGCCCTTAATGAATAACCAGCAGCGCGCTGGTTCCGCAGCGGGGATGAGCGAAAGTTGCCACGTCACGGGCTGCAATTGCCAAGAGTGGTGGCCTTCCCCCCCCCCCCCCCCTCTTCCTCCTCATGTCCTCTTCTTCCGTGGTGTATACGCACCTGTTCCGGAATCTCGCAGTGTCGCTATTTTCGTCGGCCTAACCTGGCCTCTTTTTTTAATGTTTTTTACTTCCTGTTATTTAAAAAGAATCGTTTTTACTCCCTCGCTCTCGCTTTGATCCCTTTTAATTATGCTGGGTCGCGGGGTATCTCTTTTTTCATCCTTTTTCTTTCTTTTTAGTGGAATGCGTGCGCATGTGTGATGAAATTTTCTGCCCAATGGTTTCGTTGAGACACGACGCGACGCACGGATGAGTAGAGGATTTTGTTCCTCGTAGGTTTTATTTTTATTTTATTTTTTGTCTTTTGCGTCATCACGCCCATTGTTGGTAAAACGCTTTTCTATCTGCATTGGCATCGAAAATAGAGTGACTTTTAGACGGACAGTATTTTTAGATTACAGTACGGTATTTGCAATAAATTCTGCCTCGCAAACAATGAATAGATCAGCGAAGGAGCTTCTCCTATCATTCACTAGCAAATGAACAAATATCTCTGAGCGTCTTTTTTTGTGGTCGCTTTCTTGAGGGGTTTCTCCTCGTTTCCGGTTGGTTTTTTTTATTGTTTAGAGACTTTAGAGCCGACGGCGATTAAAAGGAAATTATGGGACATTGAATTTATCTTTGCATAGGTGACAAAAATCCACTTGAACTTTCTCGTAACTCGGGAAGCAGAAATGCTTTTTATCCGACCCCAGCAGGTGGCAGGTCATTGTGATATACATTTTAAGACAAAAAACCTGGGATTTTTTGGCATTCAAGGAAATTGATGACAGCGATACAATTAAAACCTGGTTTCCATGAGCTACAAAAGCTGATGAAGATGCAATTATTAAAGCATTCAAAGCGGGATTTATCTCGGTTAAGGCATCAAAAGGGGTCTTGACGTCTTCTCTAGTAGGCAAAAGTACTTTCTTTTTAAAATCCTAGGTCATTTGGAATATCAGGTGAAGAGAAAAAACGAAGCTTTTTTTTTATTAAAAACACTTTTGGTAATTGATAGCCGCCATAAAACTGAAACTTAGTTTCCGTGCTTTTTATGGCCGATAAAAACACGATCAAGTTAAAGATATTAAATGATTTGATGCAAAAATGATCTTAGAGGCGAAGTCGTCTTGAGTGTTTTCGGTAAGTAAAAGTACTTCGTTTCATTTTCAGATCCATCGTCATGAAATATACAATAGTTTAAACGATAAAACTTGGATTTTTAATTTCTGAAAATTTATGAGTGCTATATAAATGCGAAACTTATTTTCCCGTATCATTTATTACCCATGAAAATCCGCTGAATATTTCACTGACCTCTTTCTTATAGGAGCTCCGAAATTTTCAAAATGAAAAGAATTTACACTTCGAACCTCGGATATAACTCTTCACGGATTCGATTTACAGTATCATTAAAAATAGGCTACTCAAAGCAAAAGACAAAAACAGAGAAGTGAATATAAAAAAAAGGAATCACATTTTTGCCATCGTGCTTCGAAATGCGCCAAGACCTCCTACGAAGTTACAATATTTTCCAACCCCAAGACATCATACGACACAGTCCTGTTGCATGTTCTTCGCAAAATACACACAAAATTTTAATGATTATGGGCAATGTTTTTTTTCCTCGTTTGTTTGAGCAGGTGACATGATGTCCGACGGGTACTGCGTGGACGGCAGTGGGTACGAGTCCCAGGGCGGAAGCGGGCAACCCAGGGCCAAACGGGTGCGGACCTCGTTCAAGCACCACCAGCTACGGACGATGAAGTCCTATTTCTCAGTGAACCACAATCCCGACGCAAAGGATCTCAAAACGTTGTCGCAAAAAACCGGCCTCCCCAAACGCGTTCTCCAGGTGAGCTGAACGTTTTGAATCTTTCCAAACATTTCCCCTTTTCTTTCGGAGAAGCATCCGAGAAGAAATTTTGAAGAAAAAAAGAAACAGACATCGCTTCAGTTTCTTTTGAATTTTTTAGTACAGTATTTACGAACGCAAATCGCGACACTCGGACTTCGTTCATCATGCATGAATTTACAAACACGGAATTGTTATCAAGTTTCGGAAAATTCACACGAAAACTCATTATAAATCATTCAGTTTCCCTCGCTGGAATTTTTTCTTCGGCAAAAAAAGTTTTTTTCAAGAACCCAATACATGGGCACTCACAAAAAAATCGTTGGGGCGTATTAGTTTCCCAATAAGTAATCAGCATGATTCCTTTCAACTGTAACCCTGTTTAAAATGAAAATTGAGAATAAGATCGAATGAAAAGAATCCTGATGATTTCAATATTTTCACATGAAAAAAATTAAGAGAAAAAAAAATCTGGAACACAAATTTCAGCTGCATATGTTTTAGGAGCTTAAGCTAAAAAACCTAGCGTCTTAATTTGCGTGCTTAATTACTTTTATGCCAAGAAATAATGGTGAATGTAAAAGTGAATGATATAATCAAAAGCGTCTTATATTCGAAGACGCAAACATACAGTTGTATTGTAGCATCAAGATATGAAGCATACACCGATTCGGTGGATTCTATACACCGAAAATGGCTGAGATAAGGGACTTGCGAAATATTACCACCCCAACTAATAAGAAGTTGTGTTATTTTACTGAAGGTGCAATTCGGTTTAGGAATGTTCAGTAATGAAACAGATTGCCTTGAGGATTCTCAGTGCGTAAGCTCTCTGGGACTTGCGAAATATTACCACCCCAACTAATAAGAAGTTGTGTTATTTTACTGAAGGTGCAATTCGGTTTAGGAATGTTCAGTAATGAAACAGATTGCCTTGAGGATTCTCAGTGCGTAAGCTCTCGACTTCAGAGGGAAGTTTTTGCGCTCATCTCAAAAAGTCTCTTATTCGACTCGAATGGGCAACATGAATTATTTCTTACAATCATCAGCGTAATTTTAGTGTCGATTTTCTGACCAGAGACTTTCCTGAAGGTTTCTACATTCATAGTTGCTGCAAATCAATTTAGCTGGTCTTAAAAATTGGAGAAAAATTGCAAGAAGGCTACTTCATTTTAGGACAACCGTCGATATTCCTTGAATTATCTTGTTTGATTTTATCATCATTGAATAACCCTCTTAAAAGGTTAACTTTCTTTGTTGTAAGAAAAATTATTTGCCTATTTTGAAAAAAGACCTTTAATTCAGTCTATAAAACCCGTCAAGCATTATTAAGTAGCCAAGTTGACCTCCTAAACCGTCAATTATTTTCTTGAACAATCATCTCAAATTTCATATTTAAAGTTTTCTTATTTAATCATAAGTTAATTTTTTTCTTGGAAATAACGACGTCAATCGTCCAGGTCCTAATGCATGCAGTCAAATTCAGAAGCATCTTGATTTTTAAAAGCGAAATGTTTTGGATAAAATTGGTTGTCAAATCCGAGTGTATCCCGTTATAGGAACAAGAAACATATTCTAATCTCGTGAGTGTGTGAAAGCAGGGAAAGGACCACGGGTTCACGAGAGAAAGATACTTAACCGAACTACAGTATAAGGACGATATACAGGCAGTGAACCGGGCAAACTGACTGGTAGGGCAGGCGTTCTTGAAAAATGGAAGTCTTTGTCCAGCGGGTAACATAGGAAGATAGAGAGAGAGAGACAGAAAGAAAGAAAG
>CAJPEX010006895.1:0-11353 GCA_905338405.1 Notodromas monacha | reverse complement strand
TTCATTTTCCTGGCATTTCTGAAAGCGAGGAATTTTATCCTGATGGTGGAAATCCCATTATCATGATCCTTTCAGAAAAATGATGATTTTTGCATGGATATTTCATTGAAAGAGGTCGTTCCAGCAATTTTTCCGAAACAAATCTCATCTCGACAGCATTTCGTTCCAAATTTTCAACTAATGAAAATGTTGAAAATAAACATATAAAATACGTTCGGGAATGCGAGGCATTATAAAAAGTGCTTTAAATGGAATTTATGAATACGGCAAGGTTCTAGAATTTTGAAAACAGTACGTTTGTGTTCATGCGTACTAATAAATACAACGAATATCATTCCAAGAATACCAATCATACGAATTGCGTGGATCTTTCAGTTTAACAAATTTACCGTTTAGAAAATCGACCTGTGCGGGATTTCCACCTGGGGGAAGTGCTCCACTGAAATTTAATCTTACATACTAATCCGCAACACATTTGAGGTATCTGGGTATAAACACTAGAAATGTCTTTTGAGCAGAATTCAAGCAATAACAGTATATTCTAGAACACGATAGAATGCATGTAAACTTATCTTCAGCCTAAATTTGCAGTGTGAGAAGTTTATTCAATTGCTAAATTCTATTTCTTTTAACATCTTTTAAATTGCATATCATCTTGGTTTTTTCGATTATGCAGGTGGATTTTTTGGGCTATGTGCTGTACTTCCAATTTGCTCAGAATTGCAATAAAATGTATTTGCATAGAGTGTACAGTATATAGTTGGGCTCCAAGACGCGAATGTAAATGCTTCGCAGATTGTGAGTATATTTTGCAATGGTTACACTTGGGTTCAAAAATGTCCATAGGCCTCAATTCTTAATTGCTTATTTTTGGCCAACAATCGGAAAAAGTCCTCGAATATTCAATGAAATGGCTTTTTTCAACTTCTGGGTGCAGAAAATGACGGAGCGGAAGAAACCAATGCAGAATTTATCCAATTTACATGGCACGAAAGCCAAAGGCAAAAACTAGCCCTTTTTTTGCTATTATGAATAGCTTATAGAAAAATACCCGCAGAAAGATGAGTAAAAATGTTGCGAGCGGCAATGAAAAATTAAATGGAGTGAATTTAAAATGAAATATATTTTTGAATAATAGTACTGTCATACTAAGTATGAACAAGTCGCACTAAGAAAACATTCTGTATAATGAACTTTCTTAGTGCAATTTTAAAGCCTGGTACTACAAACCAAATTAATATTAAGTACAAAATTGTTCTTCATGCGAATGGTAAAATTCGTTGTTCATACATATATGATTTGCAGAAAGAATGATTCCTGCAGAGAACATAATGCTTGCACCATAATTACGCTGAGGTAAAACTGCAGCTTATTTCGTTAAAAGGAAAAAAAATGAAAATTTCAATTCGTTCATTTTCTTGGATTTTTTCCATTGTTAAATTGTCTGGGCATTGGGGCAGATTTTTTTCAAAGTTTTAAGGATCTTCTGTCGAACTGAACCCAAGCAGACTGTTGGGAAATTGTCGTCAGTTCTTGTGTATCAATATTTTTGGGGAAGACCTGGAAACACCCAAAAAATATTTTTTAAGGCCTGAGTTCTTGTTTCCTGAACTTCCCCTGGTTCAAGCCAAAAAAAAGAGGCTCATATTGTAGTAAAAACAAGAAGTTAAGAATAAGGTCTCTCAACAGCAAAAATTATTATTTTACGAAATTGCTTTTGTTGTGCAGCACTCTGGATTTTTTTTATTCAATCTTTTGTTGTCAAGATTTTGTGCTTCAGCAAAGACCAAAGCCATGTCTTTGATGCTTTCCCTTTTTTTCCAGCAGAGGGAAGCCAGCTATTAGTTGGCAACCCTCTGCAGCGTCAGCCGAGCTGGGATAAAGCAATTTAAGCAAGGATTTTTCTTTCGCACCTAGGCTTCAGCTTCCTGCGTGCGAAATTGAACGGCAAACACTAGCACGACGTATCGCAGGGCAATGTCTTCGAGCTCACCTGCGGAAACCAACCTAGCAACTTGGTGAAGGAAAGCGGTGACCAGCATGGCGGCCCTGATGCTGACACAATGGTACAAGGGCTCCACGCGAAGCTAGACCGCGATAAAATTCAAATAAAGCCATAAAGCCTGCTCTGTGTATATATACATGCATGTGCAAGTTTAAAGCAAAAAGGGGGGATTTTTTTTTTATTCTTCAAGAAACTCAAGTATATAATACGTGGCAGCTCCCTTAATTTTTTCGCTTTCTTTTTATTTTTAGACTCCTCTCTGTGCTTTTGTATATAGCGATTTGTCGCGAAATTCTTTCGACCCAGAGTGCTCCGATTGCTGGGCCAAAAAAAAAAAAAAAAAAAAAAAAAAAAGAGAGAACCAAAGCTCGATGTTCTGAGAAGAAAAACCCCTTCATGCTTCACCCTTGCACCGGCAATGCAAGAACATTCGTCGCAACAGAAAATTTTCAACGCCTGCTGGAAATGTATGAAAAAAATTCTCTATGGACGTTTTCAAGAGAATGAATGTGAATTTAATGCTCAACCGCGGACGAATAGTTCAAGCTTCACGCGATGTTCGACGGAATTGCTTTCTCAAAGTGAAATTTTAATAACAGCGATCAAATTGGATCAAAATGATTTAATAACAGTGTATTTTCTGCCATGTTTATCTGACTAAGCAATGTTGGCGAAATAAGTATGTGTAGGTTCATTTTTTTATGTTGCTGGCAGGAGGAATAAGCCGAGGATTATTGAAAATAAAATAGGCGCTGAGAAAATTAGTAGATCGATTTGAGTTGTGGGCATTGAAAACAAGATTAAGCATCTGTGAAGTTAAACTTATAAATTGTGTGTGCCAATTTAAAGACATTTACAAACGCTTCCAGATTTGAAGCGATTTTTATTTTGTAATTACAAAGAAGGTAGTATATACACACAGTTCAAGCAAATCCTTACCTAGGAATTGGTGAAGTCAAAAACACCAAGAAAAACATACCAAAACGCTGAAAAAAGTGGTCTGGAAGGTTTTCAATTTTCTCTGGATTTTTGCGAAGACATCTTACTGAAGTCTGTCATGAAAATTGCAAAAAACGTCGCCTTTCTTATATTCCCATGATATTTTGTGCCGTATACCGTATCAGGATTTGCCTGTACTGATTTAATTGGCTATTCTCCTCTGTAATACATGTCAATCGTATGTATTCAATTTTAGGGCCATAAATAGCTCAGGTTTTAAATATTTTTTGGGTTTATAAACTCTGCATATCTAGCAGCGAATATATCAACCCTATCAACAATCCGGTCAATGGAAGAGTGCACCGATCAGCTGTAAAACTTTTTTATTTTTTCGGGCAACACGCTAAAAAACACGTTTCATTGGTTTTCCTCGCATTTCATCACTGTTATCGCACCAGAACAAGTTCAAATCATGACGAAGCCTTAATTGTCGACTTGAAGGATTCATGCCCACGCTGTTTTCCATTTTCCGAAAATAAGATCGCGTGACGTCGCGTTTGAATGACACACGAGAGAGTAGAAACAGTTATCCAAAGAAACGAGAAGGGTTTTTTTTTCCAAACCAGAGGCAAGAACATTCTTCCCAGGCACACCAAACAAGCAGACCCGACACATCAAGGTTGCCAGCACAGCGCATATAAGACGATTGCGCACAGGGAAAATCCTGATATACGCGGTTCCCGTTTCCCCTCGGATTGTCAGAAAACGTGAATTATGCAGACCAGGGCCCAAATTTGCGAGAAAGCCGTGAAAACATCTTCATACAAAAAAAAAGGAAGAAAAAAAGTAAGAATGGCAAAGGGGGAAAGTCAAATCACGGGGAAATTCGCCAAGCCGAGCCCGCGAGCATTTCGCCTCGCGACCCACAGGGCCTCGAGGGCAACTCTGAACTTCTTTTGATCCCCACTGCGGCCCGAGTGGTGGATCAAAGCCCTGATGACGTCTTCAGTGCCTGATGCTAGAAACCGGGATCCAATTGTACCCGCATCAAAGATGTCCGGGAAGAGGTCAACAAGGAATTGATGTCGCAGACCCTCCGGGGTCTTTTGAAGGCTGTGGTGGATCACCTGCAAAAAAAAAACAGTCTTGTCATAACTAGGCATATAGTTAGGATCATAACAAGTTGGTTCTTCGGGCTTCCGTATCTTCAAAAAGACGGAAATCACATTTGAAAAAAAAAAGAAAATCCGATTTCGCTCGAAGAAGTCAACTTGTTTTTTCAAGGCTATAATTGCACGGGACCATTTCCCCGTATTCTACACATGTGTAAATAACGGTTAAAAGTTCAAACGATTCAACTGGAAGTCATCATGAATTTATCAATATTCAATAAGACAGCTCGAACGAAAATCTGAAGCAAATTTTGTTTCAATGAGTCTCAATCAAATTTCCTGAGGGTTCCAGCCGAGTTCCGCCGAACTGCATACAATTAAAGAGTACTGTACAGTATTTATTTTTGTGCCAAAAATAAAAATTGCGATTTTTCCGTAAGAAAAATTTGCAAAAAAATCACGGAGAAAGTTGATAATTCCGATTATTTTCTCAAAGCCGAACCACCGCATTTTTTGTTGTTGTGAGAACTACCGCCTCTTTCTAGCGGTTCATTATTCAAGGCCGTTCCTATTTTCCGACTACTGTACTAACAAAAACTTCACCGAAAAAGTGCGGTTCAATTTTCGCGCGGTTTTTGTACGCAGCGTTCGTTCTATGGGTTATCGAATCGTCATAGGGTCAATTGAAAATCTCAAGGTGAGCATTTGTTGATTTACTACAGATTTGTACCGATATTAAAGTCAATAACTTCGTAAAATTCCCTCGATCCAAATCTTCAAGCAATCTGGGTATTTAGCATCAAAAGGATAGCTTGAAAAATACATGGTGAAAAGAATTTTCTTTCACTGAGAATTGTCCGTACGCACATATCAGTTTTCCTCATCGTATAAAATACAGTACTTTTGTTGAATGTACTTGAGCTGTCCGAAATGACAAAAGATAATAAAAAATGAGCAAGTAAATAAATCTTGACTTTTCACATTGTTCGATCCGGGATAACGAAAATACTATAAGTGGAAAAATGATCAGGGTGGTCAAATTCGACTCTGTAAAAAAGTATTACCGCCTTCATTGTCATCGAAGAAGGGAAGCACAGTGAATTTGACTAAATCATGAGACAGCCTTCATAATGAATTTTAAATCGTATTCAAAAACAGATTTCTTATATCCCAACATATAATGAAATACTGTGCGTAACTTTGATTCACGGCCGCTCACTGATTTTTGCTCTTTTATTTCTGCAACAATAATTCTGCCTCAAATTCACCCGTTCTACAATTTAGAAAATGCGCCATTTCCATTTTTCATCACATTATCAAACAAAATCAATAAAACCGTAAATATCAATTAATTTTCTGTGAAAGCTGCGGAAACGTATCTTGATTCATACTGTAATTAAGTAAATGGGCGAAGCTCGAATCATTGATCCTAGACTTCGAAGAACTTTATTCACATTTTGGAGGCAAATTTCAATTTCAATTCAATTATAATACAGTAGCTCGGAGTAAGAAATACCGATCTCGGAAGTTTCCTATGTCAGCAAAAGGAAAAATAAAAACATTTTTCTTCACTTATAGTCTGAAGCTGTCAGTGTAGAAAAAGTGCAAGAAATAAATCGTAACATTTCGAATTTTTTGTTCTGATGAAAGCGAAAAGGGGAAGAGTGATCAGGGTATGGTAAAAGATAAACAGTCTAGTTTTAAGGAAAAATATAGTTTTTTAATGACAACGAAGTCCAATTATATTGAGGAAAAGTATAGTTTTAAGCAAAAATTAATGCTTAGTACAATACTGTACATCAAAAACTGTGATGCAAGAAAGACTAGCAACTAGAATTTGTCCAAAGAATGACGAAACCGGAGCCGCAATATTTCAAGGTCATGAAGCAGCTATTTCGACTTCCAACAGGCAAATTTTAGATGAACATTCCCCAAGGGAATTGCAAATGAGAATCATTCGTGAAGTAACGATTATCCACACTATATTCGCGCATGAAAATTCACTTTACTACGTTTTCGTATATTATTCCGATTCTTATGCATCCACTGCTTCAGTAACCCAAAAACACGATGCTACCATAATTTCAGGATTCTCAACGTGGAATTTACATATTTTAAAACTGTTTGTGGTGAGAAAGTTGAAATGTTGGACTAACCTTTGCAACAAACGGACGAATCAGAGGTTCGTGGCAAGATGATACCAACATCTTGGTCAACATCAATCGTAAATCACCTTCGACTAGATCCAGGGTGTTGAGTAAAACATCCCGACCGAGTTCAGTTTTTTCCAATGTTTCCACGCAACAACTCATGGCTCCCGTCACGGAAACCAAGTCTCCATCTAAAATAGTACAGAATAATTATTCCAGCTCAAAAAGGCAGACAACGAACATTTGAAACGCTTCACTAAGAAGGTAGACAATCCATTTAAAAATGCTGAAAACCTTAGTCAGAATAATGGGCCTCTTTTTTTTTTTTTTTTTTTTTGAAGAGCAGCTCGCAAACTTCTTTTTGCCGAGAACTGTTCTTCTGGTCACGAAGCATTTTTAAATGTGTTTCGATTCTCGAATGATGAAGGGACGAAGAGTTTCTCGTTGTCGATGTTCACCTCATCGGCACCAGGACGAAGTACCGCATTTAATCAAAATCCGCAGGTAAAATATACTTTCAATTCACTTACGAGAGGAATTTTTGATGAGGAATTGCAGTAAAGTGTTCAGCGAAACATTGTTGGCAGATTTTCTGACGTTCTCACGATTGAAAAGGCCTCCGAGAACGGACAAAAAATTTCTGTGCCTCAGAGCTCCTCGCAAGGCAGCCGCCACGTTAATCGGGTTCACGTCGCAATCGAAGGCGGTGCTCAAGGCAGGATAGGATAAGATGGCAGCCGCCACGGAGGCGACACTTTCTGGATCGGCGCTCCGGTCATTAGAAAACTGCACGATCGCCCGAAGAACCTGAAATTCGTGGCCGACAAATTGCAAGAAATCATATTTTAAGCCTCTCCTTTTGGCTTTTCAAAAAAGCAAAATTTGGCAAGATCATACTCCACGTCAAGAAATGCTTTCTTTGTACTATTTCAAAATCACGGGAAAAATAAAATACGTTTGACGCGATCACCTGCTTCATCCAGGAGCTTCTGGGATTATCAATGCCCATCAAATTTTTCTCCGAAAAAAAAAACGGCGTCCACGAAAATGTGAACGACGGGATTGTCAATACACACTTGTCATGTTGAAGGTGTGAAAATTAAAATGGTTTGCTCGGGTTTTTGAGACACAGTCATTTTCAGGAAATCAATGGGCACACATTCGTCGGTGGTAATTTACCTCATGTTTTAAGGCATACAACTTACATGACACCCTACAGGTCTTCCTCATGAAAAACTCACAATCTTAAGTGGATGATTGATAATAAGATAATCTATACCAAACATTTTTCAAGAGCAAACCTGTAAAAAAAACAAAACCGTATGAACCCCAGAAACAATTCGAAACCGATTTCTTCAGATTCCAGCCCATATTCCATTATTTTTGGAGCGGGAAAATAATGAATGATTGAATCGATGAAACAGCGATCATTTTATGCAAATGAAAAGCGAAACAGGGAATGTAATATGCGCTGAAAACTATAACGAACGAATTGCCGTTCACTTTCAAGTCCAGAAATTAAGGAGTCGAATTCCCTATAGGGAATTCCTTGGGCGGAAGAAATTAGTACCGCGTGCATCATAAATCGGAAAGTAATAACTGAAATGAGAAAATCATGCGCCGTAACAATAGTTACTAAATGCAGCCAATCACCGTCACCTTTTTATAATGATCGTAAAACTCGAGAAATTTGGAACATGAGTTGATCGATTTGAGTTAGAAATAAATCAAAATAGTCTCCAGTTCAAGCAATCTAACAGTATAACTGCAAAAAAATAAGTGAATTATTGCTACAATTCTCATCCTCGGGATTTTTTCTCGATAAAAAATATTATGAACTTTTCGGGGAAGAAATAAAAAAACGGCAGCGGCATTGGGAAAAGTACTGAAATAATCAACAGCAGAGCCATAAAAGTGAAATTCAAACGGTTTTCATTCCAGTAGCAGCAGAGTGGCGGATTGCAAATTGATAATTCGTCCCGATTTTTCTCGCTGCCGCTGCTGCAAGAAATTCCCGATCAGTTAGAACATTCCTGCAAAATTTTCTACCTCATCATCCAAGGCTTGAGCTCCAGCCATCGTAATGAGTTGTTGAAGCAGGAATGAAGCACACCCGGGGTCTTGTACCAAATCCGTGTAGAACGCGGTCGATTTCACGTTGTGATTGCAATCAGCACTCGTCCCCCATCCCGGCAACATTTTTGCAGCATCTTTCGCAATTTCGTCCAGCAACAGCTGAACATTCTTGCCTAGTGCGTACGCATTGTCCACCAAGATCCTCGAAATCGGAATGGAAGTTGCCGATTCCTTCCCGCCCTCTTTTTTCGCACCGGCCGTCTGCATTTTTCCACAGGTGGATGCGAGAACCTGAAATTTACAACAGGTTTATGCAATCCTTGAAATTCTCAAGAAGGAATGCAAAAATTAATATTAAACTCGAAGTTGCTGATATTATAGTCACGAGGAATCTCGTCCAGAAACTATTCTCTCGAAGCACACTCAAAGGAAATTACTGCATTCATTCTACTATAGTAAAATGAAACCTGAACCAAAAGGTGTTCCAATCATACATTTTTCATAACTAAGGGATGTTAATTACTTTTCGCTACATTCAAGTGCTTTTAAATCGAGTCGCATATTGAGAGATGCTAGGTTCCCTGGGAGTTTATCCTGCGAAAGCTCAATAATTCATGAAAAACCAGCATGATTAAAAAAAGACAATCGCTATTTCAATCTTCTCAATTTTATTGCTAAAATTCACTGAACGAATTCTTACAACCGTCGATACTATAAAAGATTTACTTCAGTTGTGACGGGGAATATATCCTGGTTTTAAAATGCATGGGATGATTTCTGTATGAAGAAATGAAGGACCATCTCCATCTTAAGTAGCTCGAATAATTTGCACCGCGGCTCATGCATTCGTAGTGATTTGCTTCCAGAAACCCTTGAAATACAACACCCGAAAGTTTATTCTCGCCAGAAGTTATTTTTTTCTATTCTAAAGTTGAAATTTTTGGAGACAAAGCTTTCAATCATTCATAGTGCAGTATAAAATTAAGTCAAGCTTCATAAAATAACATGAAGTGAAGCTCGTACGAAACTTCGTCTTTCTTCGGTTAGTGCATCACATCCACTAGGTTTCATGAACAGGTCGACTCTTCGTAAAACAAAATTCAAGGGACCATAAAAATTCGTTGTAGAGAATCGCTATAACATGGGCCAAAAAAAAAAGACTAAGATATCCGCTAAAACTGAGAAAATCGTTGTAGACCAGATTCTTGTAGAAAGATTCCACTCGTAAAGCAACCGCAATCCCAAACAGAGTTGACCCTAGCCCAGCAAGAACCTTCATTGATGCTTGCGTTTTTATCTTACAATTTCAATAACACTTGAATCAAGTGATCGCGGGGCAATACTTTCTGCTAGTTTGGATCTGAGAAACCTATGTAAAAAAAAATAAAAAAGGTTTTTTTCAAGGTTTCCATGTGCAAGGTGAATTTACGTACCGTGGCGATGTTCGATGCAGCAGAGGCAAACGAAGGCGAGGGACATTTCATGGTACCCGAAACTTGCGGCATACCGGTAACATTTGGCAACATTGAATACATTGCTGTGCACGTGTCCACGATGCCGGACGCAACCGCACCTGAGATTGTTTGAGATGCGGGTTTCGGTTTTGTTTCGCACTTTTTCGCACAACCTTCGTTGCATTCCTTATTACTTGTCCCAAGCGGATACGACATGACTCGACCTTAGCAGCGTTGGCCACGTGTGGGAAATATTGGCAAGAATACCACGCGCAACGCTTGGGTTTCCTTTCCGAATATTCTTTGCAAAATAATGTGGACACTGACTCGATTTGGAAAAAGTTTCTGATATGCGAGTCACAAACGATCCAGCTACGACCGGCTTCAATTCATCACTGAAAGTCGATGCTAAAAACTTGAGGTGCGATACGAGAATGAACAGGACAATAAGAACTTCGGGTTCCGCGACTTCGTGTGTCTTACTTATCGTTGGGAAGTTGAAAAACATAATATCTTATTGAATATAAAATATGTTTCCCTCTTTCATAGGATTCTCGTGATAACGAAGCAATTACTGCATGGAAGATGTTTCGAAATGGTTTTTAGTGACATCTAGTTGATAGCAACTAAAGTAAACACTTTTGTTACAAAAATATTCCATAGATGTCTCTGTACATGGCACTTTCTATTACAGTAGAGTACATCACTGCAATCGCTCTGATTTTTCTACCTTCCTTTAAATTTCATTTATATTGTAATTGTGAAAATCATGTCGAAATGAAACAGGTTCAATTTTTCAAAATTGATGAATGAACAGGTTCAATAAGAAACGAGGTCCTATAGTCGGGAATACCTCAAATACGGAAAGATGAATTCTTGCTGTCGGTCGAATCTCTCCACTTCTTTTTCCTTACAATAGTTCCTCTTCGATCAATCCAAATTGAATGTATCGTTGTGTCAAACGCGAAAGTCTATAATCCTGGGTTAATTCTTACAGAATTCACTGCATAAGTTCAAAATCGTTAAACAAACTAAGTTTTCAGCACATGCCTCAATACTGAGTTTTCTGTTTTGCTCAAATTAGAAATATGAATTTTTTTATTGTCATGACTGCTGGAAGCCTCAAACGCTTTTATGATGATATTCATTAAGGGATCGACGATTTAAGGCGATTCTTTCAATTTTTGAGTAATAAATTGCTTATTTTCAAGTTTAATCGTATACGTTTGACTTCTCAATTTTTCATCGAGCCAATGATAGTGTCTAAGAATACAACGTAGGAACTTCCATATTATTCGTGATTATACTGATGCCCCTGAAATGTCACACGCGGGCTCAAATTTTAATATAATATTCTAAGCAAAATGTCGACAGTGTTTTCGCCATGAACACATTGATGAATGTGAATGAATAAAAAAAGATTTCACAGTGCAAAAAATCCTTTCATTTTCCTTGTCATTCGTCCCGTAACAAAATGAATCCCCCTTAGCTGGCGCAGATGAGTTAAAGTACGAATCACTCTTTTTCCTTGAGAACCGATCAAGAACTGAACAATTACCTAAATTATTAATCGTTCAAAAATTTCAAATTAATTTTTTTTCGACTCTTCGACCAGTT
>CAJPEX010006894.1:0-11355 GCA_905338405.1 Notodromas monacha | reverse complement strand
ATCAAGACATAAAATGTCAAAGTTCACCATCGTATGTTGAGTATACGCATATGTATATAATAACCTGAAACATGTTAGAACACAGAACAGGATAAATATAATTTGTAAGATATTACCAAAACATTTCATACAAAAGAAAGTCATTCGCAATGAACTGATGACATAGTGATCATTCCAAACCATCATACACTATAACATGTATATGTTTACATTGAAGTAAATCGAACGACACCTTATTATTTGTAGTGCCACTCCGATGATTCTTCCTGCTGTTCACATTCTCCTTGACGATAATGCGTTGCTCATCTCAACGAAATGCTGTTATCCTCTCAAAGACGCGCCATTCAAAACTCGCTGTTCACCAATCATGACAAGTACACTCGCCGTACACAACTCGCTGTTCACCACTTACGACGAGTATACGCGCCGTTCACAACTCGCTGTTAATGCACCGTACTTGTAGTGCAATTTAAAGGACGCGCCGTTCACAAGTTAAAACTCAATGTTTGTTAACGCGCCGTACTTGTAGCACGATTTAAAGGACGCGCCGTTCACAAGTTAAAACTCAATGTTTGTTAACGCGCCGTACTTGTAGCGCAATTTAAAGGACGCGCAGTTCACAAGTTAAAACTCAATGTTCAAACACACTTGGCGTATTCGTGACTCGCGTGTGAATCCTAAAAATTCCTGTAAAGAGTAGAAATGCATTTCAATTTGAACTTTTATATCCTACACATGATTGTAAGGAATGCTTTCAGAAATGATCATCATGTACATTCATTTTCTAAGTAATTCCCCACGATATGAAAACGATTGAAAATATCCAATAAAAAAAATGCACCATGACTTTCACAAATATAAAAACAATTTCAGCTCAGTGACTCGGTAACAAAAAAATTATTTAAATATTTAAAAAAATGCAAAACGATTTTTAATAATTTTTGGGAAGTTAGTCATCATCAGATGAAGAATCTGTCAAATTTTTTTTAGCCTTATCTGAAAAAGACTCCTGAACATGTCCGCCAAATAGATTTGGCCAAATATTGTGACGTTTGTAATAAACATCATTCAGCCACACTCTGAAGCTCTGAAATTCTTCGGAAACACAATCCATTTCTTGCATGTAATGCCCAATGATTGTCCTCATTTGTTTCTCGTAGCACGTCTTTATCTGCAAAAAGCCAGAATTGTATGTATTATTATTTTCTATGCAATTCCCTTAACATTCTGCCCACTAACCCATTTCTTGAACGTCACAATGCCAATGTTCGGTTTTGTTGAAAATGAGGAGGCATCTTTCTTGATGATGTCTTTCATCACGTCATTCAATTTTTTGTCTCTTAAATTTGCTAGCTTCCAGACCTCGTCGGTTAGTATAGAACGCATTAAACCAGGAACAAACGGTGACCCTGTGATTCATATTTTGAATTTCAATTAGGATGAAGCCCACTTCTTAATTACATACATGAGCGTATAAAACATAACATTTATACTAACTTTTGCCATCTGGTGATAGTGAAAACATGCAGTCAAAACAGAAGTTTACGAATGGACTTTCTTGCAATTCTTTGTTTTGAACATCCTTGTCATCACTGGAACTGGCAGATGTACTTCTATTCTTCTTGGCAGATGAGGTGCCTGAATACGTGCCGTACTTTAAAATTGCACCGCATGAATCAGCTGGAAAGAGTGATCTTGCAAGGATGTTGTAGAAAATGCCCTTCCCAATAATTTCATTAGGGGCCTGTAACATAGTTGAAGGACATGTGTATTACATCAAAAGTCTGTGTTAAACAGAGTATGATTTTTGTTTTATGCACATACCATCTTTTTCTTTTCTTCAGGAGTTTCAGCTATTGATGCAAGAGTACAGCAGGCAAGGTTCTCGCAGTATTTTCTCATCCGTTGGATAAGACAGTAAAGGTCATCCAGTCGAATGAAGAGTCCAACATCAGTTCCGTCTTGACTAGGCGCACAAGCAATCATGACGCATGGAGTTAATTCCATTTCCTAAAAAAATTATGACTTTTGTATATTGCTATACAAATTGTAAGTAACGGTGAAAAGTTACTGATTAGCTTTATGTCCGAAACTGAAGAAAACACTAACATATGAAATAATGTGTACTAGTCGCACACTAGAAATAGCAATGTGTAAATACCACCAGCGCGTAAATTCCGAATATACAATGCGCTGTTCTTGCTTACGACGAGCTTATAATATTTCAAATATACCCTGCGCTGTTCTTAATTTCAAGGCGCTTATAACATTTCACACATATACTGCGCTGTTCTTACTTACGAAACGCGCACACGCGCTGAATACAGTAACAGCGCATCAAGCACAACACCAGCTACATACTTGTTTAACATTCACAGAAAATTCATTTCGAAAGTGTGTAGTAAAGTATTACTCACCTTGCCAATTGCTATGGAAACCTTTTCTTCATTGCTGATGTCCTCCACCCACAGGCTTCCTTGGTATGTGTACTTTGGGAACTGCAACTGTGTAGACTTGAATGCCCCAGGAACGCACCTCATAGGGATAATCCAGGATGATAGGCGGGCTTTATTGTGTTCTAATCGCAGCCATGAGGTGCAGCCAACATCAAAAATGCATGATGATGTTTTCGTCCTCCACTCATTGTTTACTCCTGAAGAAGGTGTAAAATTCAATGAATGGTTTAATACAAGAAAGTGGAATGAAGAGTATGTACACATTTCTTTTGTATACCAACCATTAAAGTCTGGAGCTTTCCCCTTCATGAAATCATGCAGTTTGTAGTGTCCTTTCAAAGCCCACTGCATGAACCGTGCAAATTGTACAACTGATGCAGGAGACTTCCTTAACTTGCATTGAGGTGGTGGACTTGTAGAATTCCCTATTAAGTTATGAAATAAATAAATATTACAACAGTGAAATGTTTAACTCAACACAAGGGAACAACTTTGTAAAAAAAAAATTGTTTCAAAATGTTCAACATTTACCTTCATCATCAACTTCTGCAAACCTGCCATACAGGCTTGCAACAGGGCCAAGTGTCTTCTTATCATGCTTCGGTGTTTTCTTGGGAGGACACTTGTTTTTTCGGACGCATTTCCTTTTTTTGACTGTAGCATTTGTACTTTTCTGTAATTTAGGCAAAATTTGTAAATAAAATCAATTATAAATAATGCTAATTTATATTTAGTACCTGTTGTCGAGAACGTTTATCAATGCCGCTACTTGATGCTTCCTTTAATGAATCAAGTGAAGATGCAGAGGTACATGCAATACTGTTGGCTTCTTTCTGAACATGAGGACCAGGAGCAGCAGATTTACAGCCCTTATTGAAAAAGAATCAGCACATTTTAATACAGAATAATCAGTTACTTACATGAAAAGTAATTTCTCACCTTCATGGATGCCCTTATTATTTTCTTCGCTTTCTTTGCAACTTCATACGATGCATCATCTTGAATTCCCTTAAGCTGCATTTCTTCAACGTTATGTACTAACTCCAAGACCTTCTCACATTTCTTACAATTATACCCTTCACTGCTTGAATTTGTGAAGCATGCATGCAGCAGCAGCTTCAGCATGTTGACGTTGCAATAATCCAATCTGTGTGTGTAACAGAATTCAACAAGTTCCTTCCCTGCACTGCATCCCTTAAACTTATCCTCATCAGCAATTGGGAGTTTCGTTTGAATACCTGAACAAGAAAGACATGTATAAGTTCTAATACATACTTGTAAGTTATATTACATACTTGTAATTATAAAGTAAACGTAGGACCACAAAAATGTAAAAAAGACAAGGAATCATTTAGAAATATAACATTACTGATGGTATGTAAACATTACTGTTCATACTGGAAATATAACATTGATATAACAGTAATGCATTTACCAATGTGTTGTCTTGCATTTGAACCTTCTACACTTGGTTGATCTTCCACTCCATCTTCAATCAATGCTTGTAGTGCATTTGAACCTTCCAAACTTGGTTGCTCTTCCACTCCATCTTCAAGCAATGCATCTGAATCAGTTGGGTTTTGGTCTGCTTCCACAAATTGTGATGAATGTTCATCTGGAAAAGGTTTACTTGACAGTACCATTGCATGTGAAAGGAAAAGTGATTATTATGCGTTATTCTAGTGTTATTCTTATCATCTGCATCATTAAAGTTAATTACTGATTATTACATATACGTACTTCCTGAGTCCAGAATTTCATATTCAGGCAACAACAATTCATTGGTTCGTCTGAACTCAGCAATATCAGCAACACCATGGTCTGGAACTTCCGTATCTAATTTTTTTGAATAAAAGATAAACATTACACATTTCAACCTTGTGTTAATAAAAATATACATACATTCTAATTTTTCTGTACCTCCATCAGGCTGAGGCAATTCCAGGGGTGGGGTTACATCAGCAACCTCAGGAACATAAAGCTGAACTTCTGTATCTACAAACAGGTTGAATGAAAATGTTGACATTACAGCATATCTTAACCTTGTGTTAATAGAAATATACATACATTCTAATTCTTCTGTGCCTCCGTTAGGCTGAGGCAATTCCAGGGGTGGGGTTACATCAGCAACCTCAGGAACATAAAGCTGAACTTCTGTATCTACAGGGGTTGAATGAAAATGTTGACATTACAGCATATCTTAACCTTGTGTTAATAGAAATATACATACATTCCAATTCTTCTGTGCCTCCGTCAGGCTTAGGCAATTCCAGGGGTGGGGTTACATCAGTAACCTCAGGAACAGAAAGTGGAACTTGTGTATCTACAGGGTTTGAATTAAAATGTTAACATTACATATGTGAACATTGTGTTATTACAAGTATACGTACATTCAATTTTTTCTGATGCTGCCTCAGGCTGAGGAACTTCCGAGGGTGGGGTGGAATGAGCAGCATCATGCATTCCAATTTCCGTATGTTTGTCACCTAAACCAAAATAAGTACTTTACGTTCTTTTTTTATTGTGTTAGTCCAAGTACACGTACATCCCAAGCTTTCCACTGCAGTGTTGTTTGTTGGTTGTTGCTCTCCAGGAATGGAATCAGGAGGTACTGAATGGACTGCAGGAGGTCCTCTATCATCACCGTGTCCCATTACAGTTTCACATTCCGTTTCATGTTCTTCTTTGTAAAGCACTCTGCATAACTCCACCAATTCTGTATATTAATTTTAACATACATAACATAATGATAAGGATGATAATAACATTAATCATTTTGTAGAAATGTGAAACAAATTGAAACTCACTGTTTTTCTTCATGCATGAAAGAAATAGAGTCTTCAATACGTCAATGAAGCTATCCAGTTCATTCGGCCTTAACTTGTTCGACGTAATTAATGCGTACGCCTTGTCCGCCTTCTGCAAGTCTCTTTGAATTAGGTGGTACACCGCCTCAGATTCCATATTTTGCACTTTTGGTGAGTGCATGATTGTTGAACAATACGCTGCCAAGAGAGCTCCAATTGTGTTAGCATTGTATGTAGTATCATTAATTTCCGCTGCTGTCACATTGCGGCAAAAGTGAATATTACTCATTTTAGGCATGTTTCACCAAACATACTCAACAAGCCTGAAAAGGATTAAAAAATGAATTACCATTAATGTAAGTACATTACTGTACTTAAAATAATTACCCATAAATAACATTGCACACAACAAATACATTCCCTGCTTAAAGAATTATGCGCGTCACTAATAGGAAGAAGACATGCAGCATATCACACAAGAAACACATTCCTGTATAGAATGCATGGGACACAAACAGCGCGTTGTCGTAGCCCTTAGTTGCCGCGCTTACAGAAACGGCGCAGGGTAAGAGTAAACAGCGCGTGTATACATGTATACAATGCATAGGACACAAACAGCGAGTTGTCGTAGCCCTTAGTTGCCGCGCTCACGGAAATGGCGCAGGGTAAGAGTAAACAGCGCGTGTATACATTCAATTTTGGAGAACAGTGCCTTGCAATCATGAAAGGGCGCGTCGTGAAACTGCAAGTGTGAAAAGCGCGTCGTATAATTGGAGACCTGCGTCATATAATTGGAGAGCTGCACTTTGAATATGTGAACGGCGCGCCAAGAAAGTGGAGACCCTGCAGGGTTAAGTGAACAACTGGAGCGATTAGTGTATGGGAACGGGAATTCGTGGGAAGGGGGATCATATACCTATGAAGAGAAATTACTGCGTACTGTTATATTCGTTCTTCTTGATACAAACAATTGTTTAAAGCTGTTATAAAATTACTTATCAAAACTACAGGCTGAAGACATCTTGAAAATTTTTTGGTCTTAATTTGTTAGTAGTGAGCAAACATGCTGTATTGGCGGGCCAGATGAAAAGCCTCTGCGGGAGAGATGTTGCCCGTGGGCCGTAAATTGGGCACCCGTGACATAGATCGTGTCATTAGTATGTGAAACAGCAGAAAAATTGTGTACTCACCTCATCTTCATAACCCTGCTTCACAGTTCACGAAGCGCTGTTCCCATACACAAATTGCTCATGGTGTTCACCATGCGCAGTTCCTTGTAACGCGCTTTAAACAACGCGCCATTCACTTTGTCCTGCCGGGTCTCCACTTTCTTGGCGCGTTGTTCACATATTCAAAGCGTGTTGTTCACATATTCAAAGCGTACCTCTCCACTTATATGACGCGCCGTTCACAATCAATGTTCACATCCACATATTCTCTGAACGCAATTTCATCAACGCGCCGTTCTAGTCACATTGCCTAGCTTTAAAAAAGAAATGCAGCTTGCGTATGTACGCGATTTTGACAGCGCGCCTTCCACAAGTTCCTTTGTTGGAATTCCTGAAATTAATGAAAGTACACATTACATATAGTATTCATTCCGTGCTTCTCATACTATTAACAATTAAGATGATACACGGATGATTTACAAATGCTCCAAAATTTTTTTTATTCAACATAGGACGCATTTGTACATTCATGAAGCTGTCATAAAATTATTACATCATTATCAACTTCAGTACCTTTTACTTTTAAACCATCAGCCCTCGCACTTTCACTCTGACAATTTTCCAACAACATTTCAATTTGAACACTTATGTAGTCTTAATTTTTATTTATATTTTCAAAAATTGAATCTTCTCCTCCAACTTCTTCCTCTTGATTCTCCATTTCCCCTGAAAGTTTCCTTTTCTTACTTCTTTTTGCTAATTTGAGGGATTCCACTTCTTCTGCCACAAGATGCATTTGACTTTCTTCCTCGGCAGTCAATTTCTCCTTATGAATCCTGCACACAACAAGAAACTAATGAATATAACTTCAGTCAATACACTGCCTTATGTAGACATACTCAGGGTTGGCTAGTTTTCTTGCCAGTTTTTGAAGATACTTGATCCTTTTTTTCAAAGCCATGAATGCCTGTTCTTCTTTCTTGTTTCCTCTTGTCCTCATTTGCATTTCCTCAGGTGTTGCAGGTACTCAGGGTTGGCTAGTTTTCTTGCCAGTTTTTGAAGATACTTGATCCTTTTTTTCAAAGCCATGAATGCCTGTTCTTCTTTCTTGTTTCCTCTTGTCCTCATTTGCATTTCCTCAGGTGTTGCAGGACTTTAAGTTTAAAGGAGGAATGATTATTTTATAGTGTATCATGCATCTAAAAATACATGACTTACATTTTAGTTTCCATTAGTTCTGAAAGGGTCGGCGGATGTACAATTTCTTTGAGTTTAAAAAGTTGTAAATCCTTCCTACCCTTTGGGAAATGCATAAGTTTCCCTTTTCACCATTTCTTGTACACAGGCAACATGTACCTGCGCACAAAGGGTTCCATCCGAAATGTAACCTTAGCAGCAGATCTGAAACCAAAAATAGGAAACATACAAGTGAGGAATTCTTGCACAAAAGTAGTATTCTAAGCTTACTCGCAGTTACAGAAGGTGACCCTCAGCCCGTAAGCTGCCCAAAACTTGAGGGCGCAATTGAGGGACACATTGACATTGAATCCAACATTGAACCCGCCATGGTAGCCTTTAGGAAAAGTCACTATCATGTCCCCAGGTTCTTGAATTGCGACAGTTATCTTTATGTTGTGGAATTTAAACCACTTTTATCTGCTGTCATTGTCATCCCCAACAGTTTTTTGTTAGCGTCATCAGCCTTCTTCAAGTCCAATTGGATCCTCCAATAATTTGGCAAGGAGTCCATGGCCTGAACTTTTTCTGAAAGCATCATACTTGAGCAATATGCGGATAATAACCTGTAAATCATACTTTCATTGTAACAAGTAGTGGAGATTTCTTGCACAGTTATGCTTCTGAAAATGTGAATGTCACTCATATTGCCTTGAAAAATGTAATAAACATATTCTAAAGACATAACCTAATATCACCCAATGCAAAATGTAGCAACGCCGCTCATATCACACAACGAGTCAAGGCACAATACACAATGCAGCTCAGAACACCAACACACAACGCAGCTCAGTAGCTTTTTTCTTAAAACTCTGAATCAACAAAAAACTTCTCACTTTCACTCACTCTTTGAATACTGCAAGAATTGAAAATGTAAAACTTCCCAAAATTCATGCAAGTCTCTTTAGCCTAAAGGTTTATTTTCACAAGCGGAAGGAAACCATCAGGTATCAAAGAATGGAACAAAACTGAGTCAGGAAGCCCTTGACAACTGAAACTTTATACACTCCAGAAGAAGTTACCCCCTCAGGATTATTTATGGGAGGAACACCTGAACAATATCCAGTTTCTTGAATATTTTACAAGCAGTCAACTGTCTGCTAAATGACCAGGGGGGGGTGCATGACTAATTTCACAGTGCAAAAGCAAAATACAGAGCAGGTCCTAAAATCCAACTCAGTTCCAGGAAAAATTGGCAAACAGCTTCACTTCCAAGATTTATGAGCATCACTTTCTGCGCCTTGCACTTGTTAACTGAGAATGGCTTGTTGGAATACTGCACTTTTTGCTGATTTGCTGAAATCAGCAAATGTTGCTAATTCTTGAGGAATCTTGTGGGACCAGAGTTGACCTCAAGTTCCCACAATCTTCATCCCAAACATCATACTGTCCTTCAGAATTTGTTTTTGCTAAATCCNAGGGAAAGGGCCAACGAGGCAAGGGACGTAAGGGAGCCAGATCTCCCTCCAGCAGTCACTTGGTGCGCATGGATAGAAGTATCCGTGTACACTTCACATCCAAGGAGCAGCTAGATGGCTTGCAGATTGAAGGGATCGAGGAAGTCACAGGCAACAAGTCGGGAAACGACTGTTGACCGGACCTTCCACATCCCCGAAGCTTCCGGTCGTCCAACTCTCCACATCCGTCACTGCTGTCCCTGTCAAGTTCCTCATCAACACAGGATCCGAGGTATTGTTGATTTCACCTTTATTTGTAACTAGTGATTCCGTTACGCGAACCCCTGGTTTGACTCTGTCAACCATAGAAGATTGGAAAATACCTGTTTGGGGATCTTTAGACGCAATCTTGTGGTTCAAGGACTTACTCCTTGCCAAGGCAACTCTGTTAATTACCGAGATAGCAGACAGAGCATTCGACGGTATTTTAGGGCATGATGTGCTTAAAGCTGAAAATGCTGGGATTAATTTTGGGAAGAAGTGTCTTATCATGTCCAAAGTCTGTATCCCTTTCTTCTCAGAAAGAGATAAAGGCTTCCACCTCCGAAAGGAAGTATACAAAATAACAGGACAGAAGGAAACATCTTTCCAAGTGTACCCGGTCAACACTTGCACTATACCGAAAAATTCTCAGTCTGTCCTCTGGGTGAGACCTAGCAATGATATAGGCCGCGTTCTTGAAGACCAATCCATCTTAGTTGATAATTTCCAGAATGGGGGAATCATTGTCGCAAAAAGTCTTTCGAAAGTGCAAAAAGGGAAAATCAGGATTCTATGCCTGAACGTCACCGACCGGGATGTACAAGTAACCCCGCAAATGACGGTCAGCGTGGGATCCATCAACGGTATCGCGATGGCCACCCGAATGATGACTGAACAAACCAAGAAAGTTTTTTTGACAACCAAAAGATCAGCAGCAAATGAAGCCAAGAACAAGATACATGGGAAACTAGAAAAAGAAAATCTAGAACAATTAATAGATGAGAATTTAAACTCGTCAGAATGTCCATCTGAATATGTAGAAATAGTCCGAAAAATGCTGCTAAAATATCGAAATGTGCTGGCAGAGAAATCTGACCAGCTTGGACTATGCCCCATGTACGAGGCAGATATACCTCTCGACACGGATTCTCCAATTTACACCCAACAATACCCTATCCCGTACGAGATGAGGTCATTGTTAGGAGAATACGTTGAGGATCTCCTTGACAACGAAATAGTGCAACCTTCCACTTCTCCGTATAACAGCCCGACCTTATACGTTGAGGATCTCCTCGACAACAAAATAGTACAACCCTCCACTTCTCCGTATAACAGCCCGACCTTAATGGTCAAGAAGAAGGATGGAGGATGGAGGATGGTAGTCAATTTCCGTAAGCTCAACGAGCACGTGATAACTGACCCACATCCTCTACCGCGAATTAGTCAGATTTTTGAGGAATTAGGATTGGCAAAGTTTTTCTCTGCCCTCGATCTATTGCACGGATTTTACAACATTAAGATTAGAGAAGACAAAAGATGGAAAACCGCTTTTTCCACCCCTATGGGCCATTACGAGTTCATAAGGTTACCCATGGGTCTGAAAAATAGTCCTAGTATTTTCCAACGTTTAATGCATCTTGTGTTGGATGGATGTTTAGGATCATATGCGTACATTTATGTGGACGACATAGTGATCTACTCCAAAACAGCCAAACAACACGTAGCCCATCTAGAAGATATCCTATGTAGACTGATTGTAAGGTTACCCTTGGGTCTGAAAAATTGTCCTAGTATTTTCCAGCGTTTAATGCATCTTGTGTTGGATGGATGTTTAGGATCATATGCGTACATTTATGTGGATGACATAGTGATCTACTCCAAAACAGCCAAACAACACGTAGCCCATCTAGAAGATATCCTTTGTAGATTGAACAAATCCAGCTTAAAAATAAAGTTTTCGAAATCTCAACTGTTTAAGACACAGATTGGATAATTAACTTGGATTTTTAAGTAGTAACGAGGGTATCAAATTAAATCCCGTTAAAACGGATGCAGTCTGAAATTTCCCCACGCCAAAGAATATCAAAGGCGTACAAGCTTTTCTAGGCTTGGTAGGTTATTTTAGATCTTATATTAAGGATTTTGCAACAAAAGTGAGGCCTTTATATAACGTACTAAAAAGGACACGGAGTTTAGTTGGGGAAAAGAGCAAGAAGAAGCAAAGAAATGCTTAACGCAATGTCTTTTA
>CAJPEX010006893.1:0-11359 GCA_905338405.1 Notodromas monacha | reverse complement strand
CCAAGTTCAGCAAGGTGTAAATTCATTAAGGAGCAAGTTTAGGCCCAGAATATCCTCATTTATGATTTCCCACAATTTTTTCACTTCTCCTCACAACAAAAGTGTTTGTTTCCTCAACTGGAAACCTCCAAAAATCAAAACCTCTCTAAGTGGAATTTTTTTCATGGCACCTAGAAATTCTACTTACAGAGGTTTAACTGTTTTTAAGAATGGCTCTCATCATACACAAACACATTTGGTAAATTTTCCATGATATTTCAGTCAAACTCCGTTATGTTCGCTGATGTTTCCGCTGAAAGCAACTTTTTGGTCAAAACGCGATGGACAAAAATTTGAGCAGCTGCTTTCACAATTTAATGCAATAAAATATTCCGCGGAATTCCAAGTAAACTTTACTTTTAACTTTGAAACAGTTCATGAATACGGAAACAGGACGCAAAAAAAATTTTCCACAAAAAATTGAAGGTTCAACATTTATTGAGCGGAAATTTTCTCCAAAGAATTGCATGAATTCCGCGTTGCTGGCAACACTGGCGGGGAAACGTGTCGTAGAATTGTTTAGAAATCGTTCAGTTCACCAATAAAATAATAATTTTTTTCAATGCTCACGTCATTGAAAAATAATCACAGAATCCGATGGAACAATGAGGCTTTCAGCTCCAGTCGTTGCTCTTGCTGAAGAAGTCGAGAAACTGATCCCAGTTCAACAATTGCCTCCACCTGCTCCACCACCAGAAAACGTACCACCGAACAGAAACCTGTATTCTATGGAGTGCGAAGTTTGTGGGCCCTTTTCAAAGCCACGCAAAGTTAGTTGGCACGTCGAAATAACGTTAATAGAGATTTTTTAATAGTCTTACATTAACAAACATTGGTTCATCTACCAAATTTGAGACAGATACAGGCATTGTTGATCAACAATTTTTTCAACAACAAATTTTTTTCTAATTTGTGAGCTCTGAAAGGATGGATGAAGATAAAGAGAATATGGAACGATTAAAGGCAAGCTATGATGGAATTAATATTTCTTAATTAAAATGTGCTTATTTTTCGACATTTACTCGTATGCGGGCTTTCTCATCAGTAAAAGCTTTAAAAATTGAAGATCTTCTCGAAATAGAAGGTTAGTATTTATTACACTTTAGTTTCCAGGTAAGCTGATGCTGTTGAAAACGAAAACCAATTTCCTTCGGAGTAACTTCACAGCAAGCTAATTAAGAAAACGTGGACATTATTTGAATAATGTCCGAGGAGTCATACATACTGCATCGGCTCTTTGCTCTAATGCTAACAATTAGCATTCATAAAAATCCTGACCACAACTTCATAGTTATTGCTAATAATTGGCTGATGTATACATTTTCAGACTCAACTTCAAGAGTTATTTACTCAGCGATAGATTATTTTCCATAATTGTTTTTCGGTCTGTATATGCTGAAGATGTGTGAGGGTCACGTACTTCACTTCCAATACTTTTGAAGAACTTCAAATTGCACCGAGAACTTGAAAAATCCTTCTAATTTGGCTGATTGAAGCATGAACAAATGTCAAGACTGTTTGGAATATTTTTAAATAATGACTTGGACTTTTCTGATAGGTTGGCAAATAAAGCTAGATTTTTGACACCTTTTTGATCGAAGTCCATCCCGAGATCAAAGGTTGCACTTCTCATACGACAAATTAATAGGATGGAAAAATTATTTTCAAAATTTTAATTTTTTAAATAATTAAAAGGCAATTTTTAATATAATTTTTCAAAAAATGGCACACGAAGGCGGATCCCGGGGAAATTCATCTAGACCCTGATTGCCAAAACAAAAGTACCAGACGTCTTGGGCTTCGGGGGTCCTTGACAAAACTGTTCGAAAAGTTATCTCCCCGGAAACGACCGCAACCGATCAGCACATCAGCAGAGGAAATTACGCCAATTTCTTCCACGAAGAAAACCCAAGCCAATATCCCAAAACCAGCCGTAGACGACCCAAGGTTGGCAACCCTGAAGGAACCGGGAGCATCAGCAAGGTCTGTACCTGTGCAAGAAGAATCAAGTTCCGCGTTTTCGCTTCCCGAAGGTCGTTCCGGAGATAAAACCTCGAGAATGTTCGAAAAACCTTTGAATTTCCGCGAAACTTTCCAAAAGGCCGAAAACTCGCCGAGACGCCAAAAGGTGAGTGAGATATGTCCCAAGTTATGCAAAGACGGAAACATACAAGGAATAGACAATAATTTTTGCCAGTTTTTTACACGTCATCTAATTTTTAGATGGCTATTTATATTTAAAGGTCGAGATACAAATATTTCATAATTTGATCATTGTTCTGAATAACCACCCCCCCCCCGCGTTGATATTGACTAAATAATGCAGAAAATAAAAATGCTGCACATTCTCGGGGGAAAAATTAGCTTTACTTGACAATTTCGCATGTTTTATGTCTCCCGACAGTCCCATATGGACGCAAGGGATTTGAAATGCTTTAAAAGAATCGTAAATAGTAGAGTACATGGAAATTCAAATCTGATGAATAGTGGTGGTTGTGTTCCAATGATGCAATTTATCTGGCACATAAATTATTTGTGCAATTGATGTCGAATGCGAGAGATGTATAACAAATGTCTATGTGAAAGGAAAAGTGCGAGAAACTTCAGTCGAAGAAACTCCTTCGCCAAAATTCAAAAACGTGCCATTTTTACCACATTCCAGGATAAAATTCTGGAAAAAGCGGGCAGGGACGCCGATGATATTTTCGACCGAAAAACTGAAAATCTCAGGTTGTCTTCAAAATCCAGCTCATCACAACAAATTGAAGAAACTGCCGCCGATCGTCGAAACCGGCAGGACATGAGGTATGGCATTAAAATTGACTTGTGAGTAACAAAACTGCAATAAGACCTATAAACTCCGTATCGAATTAATCGAGATATTTATAAATACATTAATACTTTTCCGACGAAGTCATCCCACTGATTTATAAGCTGTTCATCATCCCCTTCAGCTGGCGGTCTGCTTTATTTCTCTAAGCTCCGAAGCAGGCCATGTAAGGAAATGTATTCTATGAAAATAAATCTGCTTGAAAGCGTTTGGATTTATTGCCATTAAATATTAATCGGGGATATTCGTTGGAGTGTGTACATGTAAATTGTTCTCCCAAAAAGCATCCATGGATCGACTGAGGCGCTTAGATTTTATTCCAACGATTATAAAAAAAAAAACATTTGCGTGAGATGCGTTCATCTCATAAAAATGATTAAGTCGTGTGCCCGTCTTGAAGCTAATTGAATTGATTAGTTCAGTTTCTTGAGCATCATCATGCAAACTGCAGAAAAAAGTTTGAAGTAAGCTTCTTCTTTTGCGGGGTTTGTTTCAACAACAATCCTCGAAGGTTCCGATTGACATAATCCTCAATTGAAGCATTACAGAATAAGAATGTTCAATATCCAAAATTCTTCTTCAGAAGATAATTGTAGGATTCGGTTATTTAATTGTCGTTGATAGGATTCTTGAAGCATCGCATACCATCATAGTAGCAATTTAAAGAATGTAATTCCGAATTCAGGGACTCAGTTTGTGTTGAAGGCTTTATTTTCTCGCAGTGATCGCATACACGTGGTTTCATCCCCAGTTCAAACCAGGTTCGAAAATTTGGAACTTCGGTAAAAAGAATAAATTATCAAATGCTACTCCGTAAGAATTATGGTTATTAATATCCATTCATCTATCAAAGCCACGAAAAAGCAAGCATAAGACTGACTTATTTAAAAAAAAACTACCGGTGGAATATCTCTGTAACGAAATTAAAGTAACCAAAAAATTCGTTGTCGACAATTCCGTTGTTAATAAATGACCCCTATAACAGATGATAACCCCTTTAAACGGGACAACAAAAAATCGTTACGCAGAGAAAATCGTTGTAAAGTGTCTACCTGTATCATTTATCCCCTTAGATATGGGCTTTTTTTCTTTTCAAGCATATACCGTACACAATTTTAATTTTTCAGACGTCAAAAGCAAAATGCCGTGGACGAGGCCGACAATGCGTTTACCACCCCGGCAATGACGTCCATTCGCGACAATGAAGTGTGGGAAGGGGAAAAAGAACAATTCAACCTCGACTCTTTCCTTGATAATCAAATGTACATTGACCCAAACAAACCTAAAGCCACAGCTACGACGAACAAAGAGCGCCGAGAAGACGGTGCAACCCGGCGAATGGGTCGCACTATAGCCAAGCAAAAGGACTGGATGCCCAGAACCAGTTCGTCTTGGGACAAAAACTAATGGATCCTCCTTTCTTGCATGTAACAAGTGTTTTGTTAGTGNCTATTTAAATTTTGCTCATCAGTCGAGACTCGAGAGATGCAAAACGATCCTAAGAATTAAGGTTTTCACCACGGGCTTTCGCAATATCAGACATTCCCTCCATGGATTTGTTCATCGTCAGCTTAAATCCGAGCTCCATCAGAATGAGCAGCTCTGCATACATCAGACGTCCTTGATGAATCGAGGAGAAACTACACTGACGTTCCAGACGAATAAATTTCGACTGCTGACGAGCACATGAATTTCGTGGTAGCATAAGATTGTTTTCATCCTTTGACCTATACACAAAGACAAGAGCAACAACGAACACGATATTCATCGAAATTTCTGGTATATATAGAGTTACTGGGAATAAGTAGGAAGAGTTTCGTCACATTTCAAAAACTTCGACTCATCATTAGGGCGAGTTTCGAAAAGTTAAGGATGATCAAAACTTTAAATTCTCCGATTTTCTAGCTGAACTCGGATTTACTGACTCCTTCATATAAGTTGATCAATACTTCATTTTTGGGGATGAATCATTGAATATTTGATTTGCCGTTTGTTTCCTCATGTCTCCAGATTTTCTTCAGATTTCATAACAAATACTTGCGACAGGCTTCGAGCACGAGTTTTTTTTTTTTTTTACGAGACGTCTTATATCCAATGAAATTGTTATGAGATTAATTTTCTGAGACCCATCCTGGGGTTTCTGACACATTGAAAGTTTTAAAAGCAAGTATTTGAGATTAAAAAAAGCTATAAAATTGTAAAAAAAATATCGCGATGAACATGTATGAGACGACTATTTTTTCACAGCAGAAGTGTTACGATTAAAATTGTTTTCAACATGAGGCTCGCTTCAATTCAGGACTTGGTTTTTTAAAAGACAAGTTTTGGCTAATTGCATCTCCCAATGTGTTTGATTACGTTATTGGAATTTTATTTTAATGAGATTAATTTTGTAAACGTTTTTTATAAATCCTGAAATTTATCCAACAGCAGCCCCTTTTCTGCTCAAGATTTGATCGGGATTAAAGCACGGGAACTTCATCAGCCCGTTAAATTTTTTTTTTCATGATTTCACCTTCCATCAGTTGCTCATTTTTCAGTCTCTTCGTAAAAAATCTGGAGGCATTTGTGCTTCAGTTGCATGGGATTATAGGACGCTCGATTGAGAATTAGAGACCTTTTATACGAACCCCCGAAGAAGAATAAATGCGTGCGAATAAATGTGCAGGAAAGGCGGCGGCGACATGCGCCATCGGGTTCACGAGGAGCCGCAGAAAATGAATTAAGCTCGCAGCGGTCTTCAACCCTCAAGTCAGTATAGCGAGGAATTTTCCTTTGCAGACAGCTGGTTTCGTTTTCTTCCTTTCCATTCTCACGTCTCTGGTTGCTTTTTTCCCCCCTCTCCGTATCCATTAAATGACCAGCTGATCCCTACAATAGGGAGCAATATGTTGCCCTGAGATAAACAGACCCGGATGTGTTGGGAGCTCGTGCGCATTCCTTATTGCAGAAAGGTCTTCCGGCAACAACTTCGTGCTCCAATAATTTTTTCCACCCGCAAAATCATTCAATCAAGATACAGTAGAGTAGATATTTTTAAAGAACAAACACCGGCTAGTTGAAGCCTTTTAAAATGCGAAATTAATTTTCCACCACTACTGATAATTCCATGTGATTTCAGCCGTCTTCGAATTATTATCCGACAGCTGCAAAATATTCACGACTGATGCGCTGAACGAAAGAAAATTAAAATAATTTATTTTATTAAAATAAAATCTTGATTGAACCTTGTGAACGCTGAAAAGCGGCAAATAAAGTGTTCTGTTCATTCATTCAAGAAAATGATGTGCAAACGAAAACGAAACGAATGAAAGATTGTCTCTATTATAATTCACTTACCGAAAATCCATAAAAAAAAGTATCCACGACCTCTCTCAAAGTTTCTTCAATAAAGCCAACGAACTACTGCATACAGAATTTGATTTTTAAAAAATAGAGCATAAACGTCCCATAGTCGCTCAAATAAGTTGTGCCAGTTCAAGCAAAGTTTTTTTTAACGAATCGGAAGGCAAGCCTTCTGAGAAAAGTTTTGAGCGAACTCTGGTTTCTCAAGGTTCTTGAAAATAGTAAGCTGACCCGAAAAAGGATGGTTTTTCTGCGTTACAACTTACGTTGCAAAATTAATATTTTTTCCAGAGTCTTCTCTGATGTCAAAAACCCCGATTGAAGTCTGATTGCTGACGAGTTAAAAAATAATAAAGCTATTATATGCACAAAAAAAGCATTAGGATGGGACATAATGCAGTACATTCTTAGAATACGTACATCACACTGTTTTGCTCGGATGCGATCACGGGTTGACACTCATGACGCTGTTGCCAAATGCACGTCACACATCTGCTATTTTTTGAAAACTTTGTTTCTAAAGTTGTGTAAATGTATTCATCGTGACAAAAAAAAAGGTGCAGTGGGGGTCATTCTCCCTGAAAGCATCACCGACGGGTGAAAAGGTTCAAGTAACTCTGTTGTGTGAAGTTCGTTTGTTTTCCTTATAACCCTTCATTTTATATAGAGCAAAATTGACGTCCTGAATAAGTAGAATTTTCGGAAATATTAAATGTCCTCCTGTTGACAAGAAAACGGGATTACTTTAAATTATTTTTGGCTTTCCTGACTCTTGCGCAGTTTGTTTTGATCCCTTCCTTGATGCAAAGTATTTACAGTGAAATGGGATCAAATGAATACTGATTCTCAAATTCTCATGCTAATACGAGATTTTATCATTTATATATACGTATTTGATTGTTGAGTCTTAAGGCTCCATCATCTTTAATTTAACTTTTTGTTGCGTTTTTTTTCGTTCTACTCCATTAATACTGTATTTCATTTTTCTTGCATCTATGTCACCTCTTTTTTGTGTCCCATCAGTTTACGACTCGCGAGAAACCCACCTATATAATAATTCCAGGAAAATCGTGAGTGCCGCGTGACAGGTACCTGCATTTAATACCATGGTACCCCCTTCAAAAAATTCCATCACCGCACTGGTAGAACATTTTCAAAATCTTTCAAGATTGCATCCCTGTCTGATGAAAATGGCAATCTTATGGCTGTGTGCTTCTATCCTGCGTACGAAGTATTACGAAATTTCCAATGATTGAAAATGAAACTCAATTTCTACTAACTTCGTGACTCCTGTGTAGAAAATTATGCTTCCCATTTATGAATCTAATACTCATACCAAGGGTTCAGTTGGTCTACTCCAGTAATTTTTCGAAGCGTTTGCCTTGTCTTCTTCATTTGATGCTTCAAATTTCATCTAACTAGGATTTAAATTCTCATGCACTCACTAAAACCCTTTTTTTGTCAATTCATGGCTTATTCTTGAAAAGATGGATGTCATTTTTTCCTGTTTAGATTGGAATATATAAAGCGTTTAGATTGGAAGATATGAATTTGGTGGTTTTATTGAACCCATTTTTGTGCCAATTCATGACATTTCCATTTAAAGACGTAAGTCCCTCTTTTCCTGGCAGGAAAACATTGCGTGTACAAGCAGGTACAAGTGGATCGAAAGCCCTTGGAATAAAACGTACAAAGTTGGCGGTCATGAACATCATAAGCTCAAGAGACGACGAGCAAAAATTGGCACGCTGTTCCGTCAACGGTTTGGCACACTGCGGACGCGCCACAGCATCCGGATCGCGAGCTCGCACTTTATTCTGGGCTACCGTCACAGTAGCCTTCGTTTGCATGACCACCTACCAACTATCCATGATCGCCGCCGATTATTGGCGATACCCCGTGCTGACAGTGGTCGACGTGACGACGCGAACCGACGGCGCCGAATTCCCAACTGTCATCATGTGCAGTCACAACCCGGTGCCGTGTCGGAACTTGTTCCCCGTGAGTCTCAGGTTCCCGGAACTGTGGGAAGCAAGTGGGTGTTCCGCAGGGGTGCAAATTGAGCCGTACGTCGCTGACGTTATCGAGGCATTCGGAAGCGACCGAAACGGATCTGGGATGCCGGCGAAATTCATGCTGCACGACAGCGGGGACAATAAAGTCCCTATCGTCACTTTGTGGGCTCATTACGACGTTTATCCGCCGTCCGTGCGTCGGATGTTGCAAGACCCAGAGTAAGTTCCCTAGCACAGTACAGTCAACCAAAACTCTCCAATTAAGTCAAATTTCAAGAGACCTGCAAAAAAATTCGACTTAGGGAAATTTTTACTTAGGGAGGTCAGGAATTTTGCAGGTTGGAACTGCAATACAAAGCTCTGTTTTCTGGAAAAAATTTAAATGGAGATATTCTAAAGCTTAAATGGCTTCTTAAATGAATTGAAAGGCTGCTGAACTTGGAGGCAGGGGTTTATTTTCCCAATCAAGTCTTTCACTTCCTTTAAAACACATAATTTTCTGCTTTTATTGCTTTTTCTTTATTTTTTAAAGAAAAAAATGGCCAATGCACAGGCCAAAGAAAATTTGTTTGGGGGAAAAGCCTTCAACTTAGGGAGGTTTTTATGTATTGTTTTTAAGGGGATTCAGAGGGGATCTGAAAAAATTCAACTTAGGGGGGTATTTGACTTAGGGAGGTTCAAGTTATTGAGGTTCACGTGTATACATGTATTTGTTTCTAATTGCTCATTCATTTACTTTTTTATTATCTTCTGGTCAGCAATTGTTTGTTTTTATGGAGGATTGTCAGGCAAATACAGGTGGTACCTTGCAATTTGACCATCCCGCAATTCAACGGTTGAATTTTCAGGGAGGTTGACATGCAATTTGACCATTGCCCAGCAATTTGACCGGCTTTGGCCACTTTTTTCGCATTTTTGTACCTATGATCGTGAATTTCATCAAGTGTCTAGCAATTTGACTGATTCACAATTTGACCACAGTTTGGCAATTGATTAAGGTCGAATTGCAAGGTACCCCCTTGAGCTAGTCAAACCTTTTTAGAAACCAGCCATTCTTCTGAGGTTTAAAAAGCAATCAGCTATTTTTTCAAAAAGGCAATGAGCAATGAAAGGGAACGAATGCAAATTTTATTTGGAACAATCAAAAAATGTTCACTGCTGTGCACGGTGTGATTTTGAATAAACGAAAATGCGATTTAAAACAAGCAATCTTTCCCAATTGTGATGCGTTTTTTTTTAGATTAAATACTGTATTAGAATTTCTCACGCGTTGAAACAAAATCTGTTGATGAAATTTATCTGTAAGTTGACCTTCAACAAGTTTAAAACAGTGTTTCTTGACTGAAATGAATTTTCTAAATTATATGACTGAAAGGTGGATTAAAACGCATTAATTTTCAACTTGCTTATAGTCGGATTCAAGTGCTTCGAAAGGGAAACCTCATTAAAAGTGCTACATTAACCTTTACCTACCATCATGTTATATTTCTATATTTTTTTATTTATTTCTCAAGTCTGTTGACAGTCTTACGAGCCATCGAGGAGTTCATGAGGTCCGATTGGATCTCGAAGAAATCGTCAAAAGAGGTACTTCAGCTCCAACACAACATTTCTCTGAAGCATTTGCAAAACGCTGAAATCATCGCGAGTTTTTTTTTTTTATCATTCAATAAGGTGTGCTGTACACAAAAAAGCGAAGAGCTCTTTTTTGTCAGCAAACAGATTTCGAGGATACTTTATGTCCAGTGGGAAAACACTGTGATGACTTCTTTAAAATCACACGAAAACCCACTTCGTTGAGCTTCTGGATAACTCAACTACGAAACAAACCCTTTTTACTACACGAAGAATAAAAACTTAACCAGGTGTAAAAGGTCTTGCTGAATAGCTCCAAAGTCCGACAGCCCGTTTCGCCCGAAAGAGTTGCGTCACTAGCAAACAAAAGCTTCTTTTTATCATTGCCTGCCCAAATCCAAAACGAACTCATGGTCGACGAAGACGAAATACTCCTTGCCTGTCAGTTTGCAGGAGAACCCTGTGAAAAACTCGGGTGAGTCTCCGTGCAACAATAATGAAGGTACATCATGTCAACAACAATTTTAAAAAAGCTCTTAAAAAGTTCATGGAATTTTCAGCGCTTTCAGTGTATCTCGCTTTGTGGTTTTTACTAATATCACAAGTGAGCATGTTCCTCATAATATAACTATTAGGCTGCATTATTAGGATACATCTTTTGAATAATTGAACAAAAGTTTGATCCACGTGTTCAAGGTATAGAACTCATGATAGTCTTGAAAACACCCACTAAGTGCACGTAACGATTATCCTCTGAAAGAAAAGTTTGAAGACCTTCATGAATGAATAATTAGTGAATCACGAAACTTGGATGTTTAACCATCTTTCATCTCTTGATTCCTAGTAAAACAGCCTCCACTCGTGAATAGAATATCTGACCAGCAAAATATGTTCATATTGTGGGTAGGCACATATACAGAATCAAAAGTTTCTCAAAATCCTTGCGAAAAACGTACAGTACAACGAAACATAGAACGGCACACATGTTTCTCATTACGTCCTGAGTACTCCTGAGTGACCACTCGAACACCCTTGCATTTTAAAGTAATCATTTCGCAAAAATTGGGCATCTTGGGAGTATATGCGTAGAATGCTGTTGAGGTGGATTATCTGACATGAAGCTTCAAATTAAGACGTCTTTACTGTGAATGCTAACCACATACAGTATAGAAAAGAAAGCAGCAAATAACTGAATTTTAATTCCATGTATAAGGAAACTTTAAGATGTGTGCTGTTCTGGTCTGCAAAACTTTTTTGCTGATCCGTGGGAAATTTTCTTCCACATGATACATTTATCAAAAGTAGCAATGTAATCCATAATCTTCATCTGAAATCTTGGAGAGACAATGGCAGGTTAAATTATCTGATGGAAAATAAATAATTGGCTTTTTTCCTAATTGTCAGAAAGAGATTTTTACACTGCTTTCAGACAAGGAAAGAAAATTGGAATTTTCCTTCCGATGAAAAAAGAAGGATCGAGGAATTTATACTGAGTATGAATCGAAACGAAAGGATTGTAAATAAAACCCGATAATCAGCCGGGCTGCGGCCGGGA
>CAJPEX010006892.1:0-11362 GCA_905338405.1 Notodromas monacha | reverse complement strand
CATCGCCAGACCGTAATAGTGGAGCAATCCAGACGTTCCCCCGGAATATAGGAGGAATGTTCATCACGAATCCGATAGCCTGGAGGATTTTTTCACACGAGTGCGATATTTTAATTATTAATATTTTTATTAAAATTGGGAAAAGTGAATAAAATGTGAGGGACGCACCCAGTAATGAAGGTCAACCTCGGATGAAGCCGCGGGGATCAATTGACTGCGAAGTTCAACAAGAAGTGTCTGCAGCAGTGTTCCCCAACCTTTTTGGACCCACGGACCAGCAAATTTTCATACACATTTCCTGCGGACTGGCATATTTCCACGACATTTTCTGCGGACCGGCAGCATTCCATAAAATTTTTGCAGAGCGGCAAAATTTTTTAAATACCTCCCATTGAGTCCTCCAAACCAAAATTTCATATCAAAAATTAAGTTGAGAACCAGTGGAGCAGCTATGTATTCAAAAAATTAAAAAGCTGTGCTTAAAAAAGGTTTCCCAGAAGGAAAAGTGGAAATGATTAATTTCAGCAGGTTAAAATTATTCTCGATTATTAATATGGGAAAAGCCATTTTTTAATTTTAATCAGATAATTTCAACTGTCATTGTTTTTCCAAACCATCAGATAACAATAACAGACTTCATTACAACTTATGATGCATTTATTATGCTGAAAATTTCCAGCAGACCTGCAAAAAAACTTCTGCGGACCGGCGCCAGTTCGCGGATTACGGGTTGGGGAACATTGGTCTACAGTATTGTGCCACAATTATAAAGTAGACAGATGCATATCAGATAAATATTTTTAGATGATGCTTGATTGTACATTATCCGATTGCGAGTCAATGCTGGAACTTGGAGGTGGTATTTGTTGCACCTTGAAAGTTGCGCGATCAAATGGAGCCCTTCGCTATGATTGGGTATGTTCTGTTCAAGCCCGATAATCTGAGTAATTTGACGTTTTTTTTTGTCGCACCCAGTTTTATAAATTCGCTCACTTCAGCACCGGATGAAGCTGCAGAAGACCACACCTGAAACCCGGAATCCCTGGGCACGTGTCTGCGGACTCGGAATGATTTCCTCGCTCCCAGCGTGGCGCCCTGCCAGCGAGCCCCACGCGAACGCCTATCACGCGTCAGAAGCAACCCCCTGACGCCCTGTCATATCTGCTCCGCGATGCCGGTCGGATAATTGGGCGAAATGAGGCGCCTCCTCCGTGGCCTCCGCATGCGTTCTCCACTCCGGCGACGCGTCGGGTTTATTTTATCCTGTGGTCGCGTGTCGCCACGCCATTCTTCGCCAATTACGGGTATTTCTCGCGAAGGATTTAAATTTTTTTGTAGGGTGCAAAAAAAAAGAAACAATGCAACGCCACTGAACGTTTGGGAGATATTTTTTTCTTGTTATCCTGCAAAATACGCGACAATATGTTTTGAGTTTCTTCTCTCTTAATTTCTTCTCCAAGCTAGATGAACATGGGAAGAAAACTTTCCCATGAATATCTTTTTCTCCTTGTTCTGGTTCAACAACTTTCATGCTTGCCTGACTCAGATGTGCATGACCCATTTCACCTTCAGGCCCACGTTTAATGTTCCTTTTCCTGCTGACAGTTATTTATGGTAATTGATGCTCCACCGAATTTTGGCTTCTACTATTTTGAATAATAATTCCTGTGCTAGTTCCTGAGATACACATCCTGGTTCTGAAACCTGGATATGAATCACTGAATCCAAGAAATATGTCATGAACCCAATAGCCTAGAAGCTATATAAACTTGAGTCATTTCCTGAAATCCCCAGAAGAATCCCACTAGAGAATCAAACCTGACTCTCGCAATTATTCTCAGGAAGACTTGCAATACTTTAGCAAGACTTCTTTATATTGTCTTGACTCTGCTTGCGTTCATGAACCCAATAGTCTAGAAGCTATATAAACTTGAGTCATTTCCCGAAATCCCCAGAAGAATCCCACTAGAGAATCGAACCTGACTCTTGCAATTATTCTCAGGAAGACTTGCAATACTTTAGCAAGACTTCTTTATATTGTCTTGACTCTGCTTGCGCAATTGTTGTATGGAAAATACAAGTGTGATTCTGTGTACCAAAGTAATAGAAATATATTGTGCAGTCATATTTTGAAACATTGTATTTATTTATTGACGCGACCAAAGAGAATATTTTATCAAGCAAGTTAAGATAACAATATATACTGTATATATATGTTCTGTACTGTATATTGAATAATGTACTGTACTGTACAGTACAGTACAGAGTATATTTTTTATTTATTTATTTATTTATTTATATGCAGTATACCTGTGTTGGGAGTATACATTGTGTGAGAAATGCCGGGCAATGTTTCTTCTTCTTCTTTCTTTAATTTATTTTCTCTTTCTCTCTTTCTCTCTCTCTCTCTCTCTCACAATAATTTCGGTAGTTGCTGCATTATTGGCTCTTTTCTTCTCTTTTTTTTTTTTTCGGTGGAGGGATGAGAGGAATTATGCTTGCAAACCCAACGGCATGCTGGCTGATGCTGAACACGCATGTCGTCCCATCCTTGAATTATATGCCCCCACTTTAGATATACTGTATACAGTTTATCCTGTTGAAAAGCAGGGCTGCACTGCTGTACACAATATAAGTGCCTTTGATATCACAATAATACAGTAATAATGATAGGTTTTTAGTAGGCATAAGGCAGTTGTCCGTCCCCCTCATCCCTCCTTCCTCTGGTTTTGGAATATTATGCACTGTAATTGAATTCACAAGCTCTCCAGGATTAGTATGGGTCGGGTTGCTGGGATAATGAGAGAGACGTCGGGCCCAATATAAGGGCCCGACCTTTGATGCAGAGTGCATCATATACACGGGTTTGATGCACGCTGCGTGGTGAACGAGCAAATAAAGTGTGTTATTCTTGGGACAATAGTTATTAGATCTTTATTACAGTTCGGCGAGGACTTTTGTGGCAGATACGCTAATTGGTTGGTCGGTTGCTGGTTAATTGGGGCGCGGTGCTGGTCCTGCTGTACAGCATACGACCAAGAATAAGCAATATACGAGAGGTTCTTTTTGGAACGTGCATTTCTCTCTCTCTCTCAGTGTATCACATACTCTATGTATACTTGTATATGTACAGTATGGTGCATACATACACAGCATACCTCATGCACTCACTCACAGTCATGTCATGTTTTCTATTTTCTCGCCGCTTTCCTCAATCGGCCGGCTCAAACACCAGATTTGAAGAAGCAGTTCGTGGAAACCCCGATGACGGTCCGTGCGAAAGCTGGGATGCAGGTGCAGCTGCGGTGCGTGCCGCCAGAGGGCGTTCCTTCTCCAGAACTGGCCTGGCTCAAGGACGGCGAGCCAGTCAAGGCCCCGCAGCAGCAGCAGCAGCAGTCTCCATCCAGCACGGACCACTACCACCAGCAGCAGCAGCAGCAGGACGCGTTATTCCAAGCTCCCGACGGCCACCTCGTGTTCCCCCAAGTGCGGGCCCAGGACGCGGGCAACTACTCTTGCGTCGCCCACAACGTCGCCGCCCGAAGGATTTCCGATCCAGCCCAGCTGCTGGTTCAAGGTACTGTACAGTAATGAAATAACCCAACTGCACGTCCTTTTGAAGGAACGAAGAATTCATATACAGTGCTGTATAGAGTCTCTCTACGTATAATAATAATAATAATGCACGGGACAAATGCTGCATGTGTTATTCCCTAATTCATCATCAAAATGACAAATGTACAGTATAATCCATTCATTCATCAAATCCTGGATGATTTTTACTCATCATCCAACACTCCAGCAGAAATACTGTGAATGCAGCATGCATTGAAAATTCCCCTTTACAGCTCGTATTCATGTGTTATAACGCGTTTAATTTGTTTCCTCTACTGCAGTGGTGCCCAACTCAAAAGGTGTCGAGGGCCTCATTAAAAGGCAAGCCTTCTCTGTGGGCCACAATGGTAAAGAATAGATTAACTCCCTTACTATTTTCAAAAGTGTTGACTCCTTCGAACTAATAAAAAAAAAAGCTCGACTATAGTCCCTTGATTTTTTATCAAGCTTGAAAATTACGGGTTTCATCGCAAACAAGGCAATGCATTTTGCCATTCAAGATTGGAAAGAAATATTTGTTTGTCCATTCTGCATTAATCTGCAATTCATTGTCAATCTTTTGTGTGTCCCTGCTCTCAGCCAATTAGTATTCAACCCTGTGTTAAATGAGAAATTGTTTATTAACTATTTTTCACCCTTAAATCCATCAGCATTTTTCATTCATCTTGTAGTGCTCAAGCCCCAATTTTGCTCCTCATGTTTTTGCAAGAGAAAATTCCATGTTGAATTAGTTTCCCTGGAAGAAGAGCTGCAATTCAAATCATAATTTTTAAAGATGCATTTTTCTTTATCCTTGCTCCATATTTCCCAGCACAAAAAGTCTAAAATTCCTAAAAATCATTACAAAATAACAAACCCCCAGGCAAGGGCACTGTTAGCCTGGGGAAGGTTACTACTTACCTAACTCAATTCTCTTTACTGCAAATACTGCCCCATAGGTAGCTACCAGGATCCCCCACCCTCAGAGTTTTAGCAGGATCTCGGACGTGGATCCGCTTTTTTATAGAGGGATGGGTTCGGATTATTTATAGATTTGGGACAGTGAAGAGAATTGAGTTAGGTAAGTAGTAACCTTCCCCAGGCTAATGGTGCCCTTACCTGGGGGTTTGTTACTACACCCTAACTAATTCTCTTCACTGCAAATCTTTAGAATTGGATTCAAAGTCTGAGATATTTTGTGCTGCTGTAGTAAAAAACACTGTTAAGTGTTGCACAAAATTTTTTTGTGAATTTTGTTACTTATAGGAAAGAAAATGTGTTTTCCAACTGCCTTTTTGGCGGAAACATTTTATTCACACTTTGACACAAAAAACACAGCTGCCGCAACTGTTGTAAACCACTTGTCACTGCTTTTCTGAAGTGCCGCAATTTGCTACGCAAGCTCAAGTTCATGTTGCAATTGCATCCCCGGGGACCAGCACTGTTTTTCTCTTCCTGTTTTGAACTGTTTTATTACCAATCGCTGGTTGTAAAGTTAAGGGAGATTTTTGAGCAAAACGCGCCATTAAATCTATTTTTGGCTGGTCAACTGGTGTGCGCCGGGAAGTCCCTGGGGCACAGCTGCTGCTGGGTGTTGGGGGGTCCATTAGGTTTTGCCCCCTCTTCATGAGCTGCCTGTTGTAATGTTTTTGAAATGTCGTTTCCTGTTTCCACCCGGTAAGCTTTGTGATTGAGTCAAAAGATCTATTTTTTGCCCATGCAAAGCTGGCAGCCGCGGATCTTGTTGATCCCAGGGTATCTGTAATTCCCATTTCTGCTAAGATCTTCATTAGCCATTGACGTAGCGTCGCCTTTTTCACTTGTTGGCCATTATCAGCCCTTACAAACAGATAGGGGGATCTCTGCTCGAATGATGTCATTTTGAGATATTGTTTCACAAGATTTATTGGACATATTTGAGGATTGACAGTGTAGGGTGCCAAACAAATTCCTTGACGTGTTTGTGGCGTTGCTGTGGATGTTTTCTGCATTTTGAGGAAGGGAAGAAATATATAATTTCCCTCTTGCCATAAGTCTTTTCCGAGTTTTGAGATGTTGTCCACTCTTAGCCCAGTTGCTAGAGCCAGTATTAGCAATGTTTCTTTTGCTTGTTCCAGAATGGATACGGGGAATTGTTTTTGGCGGATATTGTTTAGCACAATATCTGTATCCCATACTGATTTTTTGATGTTCAAAGTTCTTTGCTGTTCTCTTTGCACCCTTCATAAATTTCTCCAATTTTTGCTGGTCAATAACTTCTGCTTGACCATTATCTTCAAACCATTGGGTTATAGCTGCTTGTATTTTCCGTATGTACCCAAACCAATATTTTTGGGGTACCGCAGTATATACAGCTAGAAATCTCAAGAACGTTTCAGACGTGATTGTATGTACATCTTGACCATTTTGTTCTGCAAATTTTTGAAATTTTTGCATTATTCCCTGGTATTGATTGTTTTTGGGTTGTCTCAGCTCTTGCTGCTGCTATAGTTTTTTGTACAACATTGTCTAAGTGTTGGGCAGAAAAAGGGAGGCTTGTAAAGTTGATTTCTGAAGATGATGACACGCTGTTGGATTTTGTGGCAGTGTCAATGCTTTGGTCAAGGTTGGAAGGTCCTGGTAATGTACACCTGATTGCAGAAGATGAGGCCACCAGGGTTGGGATGCCAGTTTGGATGTATGAGGACCCCTGAGATTCTCTTGTCCTTTAGTTTTTGTAGTACCCTGGTGATCAATGCAAATGGAGGGAAGAAATATCCGATTTTGTTAATCCAATTGTGTAAAAAGGCATCAGTATATGTAGCCTGATCTCCAAAATACCACAAACAATATCTTGGTAGTTGAGTGTTTTTCTCTGTGGCAAACCAATCAATTGTTGGCCATATTTGAAAGGAGTTGCACGCTTTTTAATATTATATCTAATATTTTTTCTTTAGTTAATATTTTTTCTTTAGTTGCCATTCTGCATCTAGATTTTTTGCCTCAACTCTTGAGAGGATCCTTGTTAGTTCATCGGCAGTATTGTTTGCTGATGGTATATACATCGCTTTTGTAGTTGCCTCATGTTGTTCAAGGAATTTCCATAAAAGTTTTGCTTCATTATCCAATCTTGTCACCATGCCTCCTGCTTTATTTGTATAGGTTACAGCTGTCATATTATCCACTTGAAAGATGACAAAAGCTTTGTGGAAGTTTATTCCTCTGTCTTGAAAAGTCTCCAGGGCTAATCTCAATACTTTAAGCTCAAGGAGATCAATTGCATCTTGATCTTGAGGTCTCCAAGTTCCGGATATTTTTTGTTTCCCAAGGATTGCACCCCAACCACCAGACGTAGATGCATCCATCGTTATTTTGTGGGTGATCCTAGGTTGCCAGAAGGATTTTTGACAGGGATGTTTCAGACCTTCCCACCAAGATATATCTTCTAATAGGTGTTTGGGTAAGATGATATTTTGATCCCAATCCAGAATTGGTTGTTTCAGTTCTGTTTTGACCTTCTCAAATGAACGGAAATGGGCTTCTCCATACGGTATAGCTTGCATACAACTAAGTAAATATCCCACAATTTGTGCATATTTTCTGAGAGAGATTACTATTTGTTGTTGGCACATTCGTTTGAGAATTTTTAGATCTTTTTGTAGACAATTGTATTTTTTCTCTGGTAATTCCAAGATTTGGTATTTGCTGTCAATTATGAATCCAAAATGCTTCCTTCTTGTATTTGGTAGCAGACGTGATTTTTCTTGATTTATCAGAAAACCAACGTCAAGAAGAAGTTGCTGAAATGTATGCGTATGTTGGTTACATTGTTGTACTGTAGGTGCTACCACAATTGTGTCATCGATATATGCATGTACACAAATTCATCACTAGATCAGATTGCCACTTTTGCTTCTGTATTATTTTGAGGCGGAGAAGATCCTTTACAAGAGCATCTGTTGCAAGGATATCCTGTTTGAATTTCATTTGAGGATTGCTTCTTGATAGGTCATTTGGAGGTATTTTTAAGAAGTCTACCTTCACTCCGTTTATCATTTGTAAAATCCAGGGATCACTTGTGATTTTTCTCCAAAATTGTATGTGGAGCCTTAATCTGCCTCCCACAATGTGATCTGGAATTTTACTGACCTTTAGTTTCTCCTGGTGCGCCAATTGGACCTGCCCCAGTAATTCTTCTGGGGTTGGTCGTCGCTCTGACGGCAAAATTTGGGTTGGCCTTCCCCCAAAAAACGCTGGACTCACATTTTCATTTTCATGGTTGTGCACATTTTTCTTTCTTTCTTCTTGCAGCATCATGTATGCATTTGCAAGTGCTTTCAGGGTGTTTCCCATGGTGTTGCAAAGGGTTTCATTCAATCCCTTGTCAATGAATACTTTTATCAATCCATTGTTGACACACAGTAAGATGGATTGGATTTTTTGTAACATACTATCAGTTACTCTTGCTGGTTTTGTTAACATATTCCATAGAGGACAATTAATCCTCGGCACTTTGCCTACTATAGTATTACCGACCGGTGGCAGAATTTTTGCAAATTTGGCAACAATTTCTTTTTGCGTACACTGCAACATCGCGTTTTTATAAATTTTTTCAACCACTTTTTTTGCAATATCTCCAAGAACACAAATGGGTTCTTTGTCTTGGAGCGCAGGTAAAAACCTTGCCAGCGTATCATTTCTGTCGGGCATTTCAGTTACAGGGATCCCCTCCTCATGATCCTCATGGGCAGCCTGTACTGATTCCAAGGGCTTCTTGAACGGTTTGCCCTGGACAAGTTTGTCTATTGCATCTGTACCCAATGGATAAACTGTATATTAGTATATTGACATGTTTATATACTTTGTTTTATGCTTGCCTTCTGGCATTGGCAATTCTGCAAGGGATGACTCGTCCTTGCTAATTTGATGGTTCTCTGAGAATGATTCACTCATCATTATTTTTCAAATTTTTCTGTAAATATATAAAAGGTTTTGAAATTCTTTGGTAGATGGTAGGTTAACTTTTGCGAAAGGTAAATTTGGCCTACTGGTACACATTTGTTCTTCAGTCTAAGAGGCATGAATACCCTCCACAAGGGGTGTTCCCCACGTGAGCTGTTGCTCCCGCAAGGTTCAGATGGGTTCTGAGGGTGGGGGATCCTGGTAGCTACCTATGGGGCAGTATTTGCAGTAAAGAGAATTAGTTAGGGCGTAGTAACAAGATAATGCTCAGTTCATCACAAATATACTGTATACTGGTACATTGCATTGTACTCTTAATCAGTTTTGAGAAAAAATTCATGACAAAATAAATGAATTATGCATCAATTATGTAACAGTTCCTGAAAATCAGAAAATTTGCTGCAGAAAGATGGGTGCATGTGCCAGTTGAAAGCATGGGAGCAGGGAGCGTACAACTTTGAATTGGATGGATGCTCCAACTGGAGGCTTCTCCTACTTGCTACATGACAAATTTGGAGCTTTCAAAATTCAACTGAAAATTCTGTAGGTTTCCAGAAATCCTGTGAATTGCTAACTTATTCTTACATATTTTGTATGTAGACTGCAAGGATTAAGGAAATAATTTGTAGGAGTTTCTGAGAAAAAATAGTGAAAATACATCATAAAACTTGCTGAAAATGCAACATTTTGCAATTTTGCTAGATCCTAGATATTTATTATGAGCTAATAGCTAATACAATTTTCTTGGGATAATCCGCAGGCCAGTATGAAGGCCTTGGGAGCAAAATCTGGTTGGCGGGCCAGATGTTGGGCCCCCCTGCTCTACCGTAGAACCATACATGATATGACTCAATGTCAAGAAATATTTAATGGGTCATGCAGGTAATGCAATGTACGTAAATTACACTTGCTGTATTTTTCACTTGAATAGAGCATCTATGATTGTATACAAGGGTTCTAACAAAAGTTCTTGGAATGAAAATGAAGATGGCGTCTAATCGAGCTGGAAAAAATTATTCTTTAGGGCAACCATATTCTTTGGAACAAAAAAAAATCAGCCCAGTTTGAAAATTTTTTTCAATTTTTTTCAAAATTTACCCTGTAAAGAATATGGTTGCCCTAAAGAATAATTTTTTTCCAGCTCAATTAGACGCCATCTTCATTTTCATTCCAAGAACTTTTGTTAGAACCCTCGTACACTACTCTACTAAAGTATAATCTTTGTCTTGGTATGACCCAGCAAATAATTTGGACGTTTCAAAATGCGTTGCCAGCGGTATGCAATTCTGTTTTGGCATGAATGTTGCAAAAACATCATCTTGGTTACCATGTAACAGGTTGGCCCTGAATGTTGAGGGCAGACGTTAGCTAACACACTCTCATACTGTTGGCAACAGGGTTCAAAACCGTTGACGCATGGGCGCGGACAATTGCAGCTGCTAAGGGAACAGCATTGGCAAGGGTCTGGCAAGGTGTTGAGAAACGCCACTTGCAAGAAAAATTGCGCAAACTGCAGTGACATTCACCCAGAGTATGTATTATAGACCTAAATAATACAATATGTACATTGCTGAATATTCAACCTTTGATGCTTCCATTGCTAAGATTTGTAATACAACTGGAATGCTTGCAGAACACTTGAATGTTGGTGCCAATTTGATGCACTGTGTAATAAGAATGTATATGGACAATGTTGAAACAATGTTGAAGCAAGGTACAAATGAAGTTGAAACAATGTACAAACAATGATGAAACAATGATCAAACTACATGAAAGATGATCAAACAATGTTGAAACAATGTACAAATGATGATGAAGTGAGGTTGAACATTTGATGTTTGAAGAATTTTCAAATGGTGCATACAAATAGCAGAATACTCTAAAACCAATTTTATTAAATGATCTTTAAAACATTTATGTGAAGGATGGGAAAATCAGATTGAATACAGTATATATCAAAAGTTTTCTATTGTTCACAACATATATATTTGTGATTTTATAATGCATCACTCACAAGCTATGTCCAATGTAAATAGGTATGCTACTTATACTGAATGAGGTATTTCCATATTCATTCAGAAAATCAAGAGCTGGAATATTTTTGTGGTAAAAAGGAGTTCATGAATTTATTTTCTATGATCAAAACCTCACGTCCATTTCAATCACTCAAGAATCACAGCTTCATCTGCCTTGATGTGATAATTGTAGTAATATTTTTTCTTAAAAAATATTCTGCTGATGAATGAAAAATTTCAGCAAAGTTCCATATTAATTTGCTGTAACAAATTCAAAACCAAACTTATTCCTACAGCTGGATCCAGCTCCAAAAAAGTGTTATATACTGTTAAAAAATAAAGCAATGACAAAAAATTCCCCCAAAGTTTGAAGATCTATAAAAAGTTTGCTGATTAAGATAGAAGGGTGTTTAAAAAAGCAAAATGTTCCCCAAAACAAGGGCAATCCAAATGTTTCCTTAAACTAAACAATGAATGCTCAATGAACGTGCAATCCCAGCAAATAATTTGGCCATTATCTGCTTGCGTTTACTCACAAAAGACGGCCTTATAGACGTCCAGAGTGGATGTCTATCCAGGCGGCCACTCAGACCACAAAAAGCAGGCATTATACCCATCTGGAGAGATGGGGATACAATTGCCACTTCCCCTGATGGTTATCCTGGCGGTTTGGGCACCCCCCCCCCGTATTCCCGCCAAGATTCCCGTTTTTTGACGCTGTTCCCTACGGCATCAGTGAAACTATTTCAAGAAATTTTTTTTCGGCTGCTATGCAGCCCTGAATTTACTATGCCAGTACACTGTACTAGCAT
>CAJPEX010006891.1:0-11362 GCA_905338405.1 Notodromas monacha | reverse complement strand
AAATTCAATTATGGCGCGTAATGACAGAAGTTATATGGTGCTTTTCGACCCAATAATCTTTTGTTGTACATTTTACATCAAGAACAGTTAGAAAATATTTATCAGACGAAACTACCAAGTGCATTTGAAATATTCCTTAGAATGCCCTGTGAAATCAGACCCATTAACTGCTTTTCACAGAAAATCTGCAGTCGACTCGGAACAAAAACAAGACATGGATTCTATTCAGCAGAAACTAGTATAAGGCCAACAGATTCTTGAAGAAGACGATGATATATTCACGAGTAACGAGGCCAAGCTCCGCATTCTAAGTATATCTCTGTACTGTATTCACTATTGTGAAACTCATTTTATGGCATTAGTTAAAAAATGTCATCCATCTGTCATGGAATATGGGATTTTGACTCACTCAAAACGGAACGGCACTGATGACGTCGGATGAGTAGGATCAACTATAGTCAGACTCACAGATAAATCATTGTACTGTCACAATGACCATTGACCAAGTTGCTGTACAGGGTTTCTGCGTCATTGTCAGGCTTGGTTTGCTATTTCGAACAGGGTAGAAAAAAAAAGAGGGTTCCGTGGGACAATTCGTCCTCGATTTACTTGTCCAAGTGTCGCTCCTGAAAGCGGGGAAATGATGCGTAACGAATGACCGAACGGTACTCACCGCGGGAAAAGGTCGATGATTCTCGTCCTCCGCTGAGAAAAGCTCATCTATGAAGGAAAAATTCCCTTTTCAATTATTTTCTTTTTCAATTAATTGTGTTCCTGATTTTCGATTTTAAAAGGTAAGCTTTATTTTTTTCTTGAAAACTGGCCCTCCAGTATAGAACTCGCGAAATATTCATCTTCTAAATTTTCCGTGCTGCTCATTACAATATACAAAACTATCAAAATTCTTCCGAAACAGATTTAATGAGCTTTGATTAAAAATTTTCTTGAACGTGAAACTCCTGAGAGCATTTTTAGATTCAATTTCTCATTTGATTATCCGAATCCAACATTTGAATTGGAAAACACGAATATGAAACTTGAATGAGCTTTTATACGATCTTTTCTCGAACGCATTACCTTGAGGCTTTATAAGAATACTGTACATTGCATTGCTGTAGAAAAATCGGAGTAATTTTAAAAAGTTTACACCCTGTCACATACTGTATATTGTCAGAATCAACTCTGAACAGAAAATCCTCAGGAACATTTTAATGTATTTTCTTCCACAAGGTTTAAAAAGACAAATTAAATTTTCTAGAGAGCGATTATTTAGAACTTATTCTTGTATTAAATTCCCTGATGTGGATCGGTATTATATTTAATGCAGGCCCCGCCATTTTTGAACCGGAAATGAAGAAATCTGTCTCTCTAGATTTATCTGATATTGAAAGAAGGTATTTTTCAAGTCTCAAAACCTGTACATACAGCTCTATACAAAGATTATTTCTCACTACTCCTTTCGTGCTTGTCTTTTGCAGGAAATTTTGGTCTTCGAATTTTATTGAAATTTTATTTCGCATAGCGTTTTCCAACACTCAACTGAAACAATAGCCAGAGAAATTACTTTTATCCTGAGACAAATACTGTATACCATTATTTGCTAAACAATTCATGGAAAAGGATCTTAAATGTAACGCCTAACCACCCTCAGTAGTGGGGAATGAAATTTCACGCTTTAGGGCATGATGAACGTATATCTAAAAAAATTGCGAAATATTGGAAGAACTGAACCTGCTTTTCTTAGACAATTAGTAAATTTAAAAAATAATAATTCGCATCGTACTAGAAAAAGCAGTATCTTCGGTGATGCTGCTGCGCTCATCTTGGGCTAAGATGTGGCACGACATACCGTTGCGTGGTTGCAACAAAAAACCGTGTTCTTCCCCGCAGCGTGAGAAAAACGAGTAACTGTTGATGCCAAAGAAAATTATTTATCGACAGAGTCCCATCTTTTTCTGTCGATTTATTGCGAAGAGAATGTCCCACGATTGCATTTTGCTAGGATAGCTATTTGATTCTCAAGAGAATCCCACAGCATCTACCCGAGGAATGGCTTCTTTTTTTTTGTATTTCACGGTTTACACCCATATAATTGGACCGCATTGAAGAGTGAAGATGCCGTAAACCTATGTGGAGAAAACTGGAGTAATTTTTTATTTATTTACCTGTTTCAAGGAATAAACAGCGATAATTATTTGCCTTTGAGGCTTCGATCGACCTGTATTACTTTTCTCACTGCGCCTTACGACGTGATGGCATCAAGCTTGACATTGAGCACTTATTGGTTAATGATTTTCGCGGTCGAAACCCAAACCCTTCCTAACCACGGATTCTTGTACATGAAGTTCGGTATTTTCTTGGACCTCTTGAAAAATTTCGTTTTTGCTAGCCCACTGGAAAAACATGATGATGAAGAATAAGGAAACCCGCGAGATGAGCATGGGCTTGAAAATTGTGTTGATAATTGCGAGTACGAGTATGAAAGACAGCACAAATTAAGTGAGTGGAAGAAAACCGCGCATTAGGTACGTTCTAGAATTAAATCCTACTTTTGAATGCGTCGCTTCCGTGCTCGAACGATTTCTTTTATTTATTTATTTATTTTTCGTCATACCTGGTGAATGATGAAGTTCTCACACGCTGAGCGAGGGGTTTTAACTGGAAGGCATTCACCCGCTGGTGACCAGACATCTGCACAGTCTTTGCCTGTCGCTCACAGAGAGCACACGTCTTTTTTTTTTCAGTAAAAGACTTTTTGTCCTGATCCATTTTTAGTGAGCAGAAACAAGGTGAAAAAATGGCTGTTTTGTACACTGTTTATCTGTATGAGGTGCATCAAAAATTGAACGATCCTCAATAATAACCTTTACAGCGCAGAAAAAGTTCCATTTGAAAATCCTTAATATTTCTTCGCGCTTCGGGCGAACGATTTTCTGCATGTTTTCAAATTCATAAACAAGAGGTGATTGAATAAGACAGAAATAATTAAATCACATGTAGTACTGAATAGCTATACAAGGGGCAACAAAAATTCACCGATCCTCAATAAGATAGTCTTCACAGCAGAAAAATGTCCATTTAAATATCTTGAATATTTCTTCGCGCTTTCGGTGAATAATTTCTGAATTTTTAAAAATTCATAAATAGTATTTCTGAATTACGAGGTGATTGAATCGAAAAGAAAGAATCAATTCACATAGTATATTTGCCGAGGCAACGTTTAACTTTAAAAGGTGAGCTGAATTTTGTCATCAAGAGAACCTCTCACTTTATTTTCGCAGTCGTTGTATTGTACTGTAGTACAAAGTTTTAAGAAGATTGTAAAAAAAAATTCGCAAAAAGTACGAAGTATGAGATCATTCTAAACAGCGAGAAAATTTACCATATGTCAATTCGTTCTCATCTTATGCAAAGCCTTCAAAAACTTTAACAACTTTAATATAATCCTCCTCAAAAATCATGCCACCTCAATACTAATTTGAAACACTAATTCAAGATTAGTGTTTTATTTCAAACAAGTTAAGATGCCTCATTGTCTAATATGTCTTTTACGTGTGTGCTGTAGCTCAAATATTCCAGGAGACATCATTGTACCTAAAAAAAATTGATTCATTATTTTTTTTTTCGGTGGAGTTATGGGATCGGGTAAATTTCAAAAAGCGAACAATCAAATTAATTTTTCGAAAAAACCATGCGTTCAAACATTTGAAAATCGCCTTTGAGCATTCAATGATGTGCCGCATCCTTATCGGAATCGATTCTCTGCATCTTTTCTTTCAAAATTTTAAATGGCGGGGTTCTACTTGATGGTTATTTAAAAAAAAAAGAATTTTCAGATTCGAACCGAAGTGAAGAATGAGTTCGTGTCCAAAAATTAACGGCCTCTCGACGCTGATATTCGCTGTGGCAGTATCTTTCGCTTCTTGTCAAAATCATGTGGGAAACCAGGGAAGATTCGAAGGCTCATCAGGTGCGAATCCGTCTACTGGATTGCACCTCGACACGAGCTTGCTGCTCGATCCCCGTTTGAAAGACCTGTATCAGGTCAGTGCCAATACTCGTATTCATGCATTCCAAAATTCGTATCGGCAGCACGTCTGGAAGATTTTACTTTTTCTTTCAGGTCATCGAAGAACCGTCTGAAGCCGAGAAAATTGCCCTGCTGCCAACTTACACGAAAGAAATGTCGCCTTCGCAAAATTTCCGACTCGACTCGCACAAGAAACGCCACGCCATTCATTCCCCGCCGGCATTCGAGCAAAAATTTGTTCAAGTTTCCAACGCTCTGGATTCTGTGTCCTCTCTAGAAACCAAAGACGACGTCTCTGAAAGGACTGATAAAATTTTGAGCAATCTCGAGGAAATCAAGGAAAAGCTTAGGGAACTCGGACAACTCTTGACTTCGGAGTCTGGTGGACACATGAGACAAGCTGGTGCACTGGGAATTAGTCTGGATGCCACGTCTGTGCTCGCACTTCTCACCATGGGTAAGATTCTTTTTCTCTCTTCTCCTTAAAAAAAATCAAAGATCATGATACAGTAGCATTAAATAGACGGATATAATAAAAAAGACTCAATTCATCACAATTATAGGCTGACTAACATGACAAACATTTGACCGTATACCTCGGGTATACGGGTGCAACAAGAATTAACAAGTGGAGATTTTTTTTTAACCAAGAAGCCAAAAACAGCTCTTAAAGAATTGATGGATTCGAATGCAAAACTCACCATGGGTAAGATTCTTTTTCTCTCTTCTCCTTGAAAAAAACAAACATCTATAGCATAAAATATACGAATATAATAAAAAAGAAGACTCAATTCATCACAATTATAGTTTGACTAACATAACGAACATTTGACCATATACGTACCTACGGGTACAACAAGAATAAACAAGTGAACAATTTTTTTTACGAAGAAGCCAAACACAACTCTTACAGAATTGATGGATTCGAATGCAAAACTTCACCATGGGGAGGTAAGATTGTTTTTCTCTCTACTTTTTTTTACATCGAACATCTAGCAAAAATCGACGAATATAATAAAAATAAATAAAACTCATTTCATCACAATTACAGGTTGACTAACATGAAAAATAAAAATTTGACCATATTTCTCGGGTACAACAAGAATAAACAAGTGCTAATTTTTTTTACCGATAAGAAGCCAAGAACAGTTCTTACAGAATTGATGGATTCGCATGCAAAATGACATCATGTCAAAAATGATCCCTTATTCAAATTACAGGAGACCGATATAAAATCTCAACGGGAATATTTCTTCTAAATACAGTACTAAGGTTTATTTCGAAACATGCCTTATTGAATGCAGAAAGCGGAAGAATTAATTTACCGGAAAAGCTCGTTCCAACGAAGATGTTGGGGCCAGGAAAAAAGCTTTTTTCTAGCGTTAAAATCGTTGTAAAGCGATTTGACGAATATAGCATTATTCGTAGTGAGCAGGGACCTGAAAAACGACTTCATTTTAGCCAATAGTTCGATGTAATGAGATTCTTTGTATAACGATGAGAGTCTACTGAATATGCATGTGAATTATCTGGGCTTTGAATAATGCTCAGTTAAGAAGGGGTAATAAATACAGTATGCGAGGTTTAGTTTTAAAAAGTATGTGAACATTGATTTTCAGTTCGTCATTCCGAGACACATTGTATCGCGGAAAATCAGTTCTCTCTCAAAATATGTGTACCTCGTCTATTTTGGTTCTACACTGCATGGCAGAGAAACTTCTGAAATATTTCGGGAATTGTGACAACGCTTCTCATAGAATATCAAGCTAATATATCAATTTTTAATTCTCGGCGAAGTTGAGGCCCATCTTATAATCGATGTCTTATCCTCTTATATTCAGGAATTTAAAATTTTCAATTATACAATTACAAGACAAAATTTCACCGTGCAACTGCTTTCTGCCGCATGCGACTCTTGATGCGCATGAGGAACCGCAGCTTCCGTTTGTGTTCGTTGGAATTCCTAGAGGGAAATTCTCGCTTCTTCCGGTGTCATTTCGCGATCTACAAAGCGGAACGAGAATATTAAATGATAGCCACGAAAGGTGCTGCGACGACGCATGAGAGTAATGCTTCGCTCAGAGTGAATGCCCTGCTAATTGAGCGAATGATTAGGCGAAAATCTCGTCCCGCTCTTCAAGACTCACGAGCTCATGACATGCACTTGTACACCTACATTAGCTCCTAAACGCAACCGTTGTCAATGCCAATAACATGCGTCAGTGTTTTCAAGTTCAAGTGAGGATTAGGATGTCACAATGATTTCATTACGGAGGAATAGCGACAGATTTTGCAGTCGAAGTGAGGATATAAATTTCGAACCTATCTACCTTCCGCGCATGCGTTTTATTTTTTCAAGATTACCAGGAAGGAAATAAACAAGCTAAATTGTTATTTTTATTGTTTACTAACAAGATAAAATGACAGGCAAATATACTGATATTAATGCTCGCATGATCGCATGAGCAAGATACAGAAGACACTGAAAATGAAAATTTTCTCATTTGGAAGGTAAACAAGTGTCTTCAAAATAGCCGCGGTGCAACTGGGGCCATAAAGTGGAAAAGCCTTGTACCATTAATTTGAAGAGTTGAACTACCAGATGTGAACGTTTGCGTTTCAAAATTAGGGAGAACCTTCAAGAGATATATAAATTAAAAATCGGTCTACGCTTTCGTAGTACACATGATGTGTCCTCACTAGGCAGTCAAGGAAATTACTCTGGAGTATTGAAGTGCATTATAATACATTTTTAATATTTTTTTATATGATTCAATACTATATTCGTTAATGGTAATTCTTTTAGCGTCGGTAGATGTTATTTTAATTTGGATATGAATCATCAAAATGGGCATCTGCGTCTTGGTTCTCCCTGTGAATTTTCATTCCTGCTTTAACATTGGGCCTTTGGATAAACTTGATAAAAGGTACAAAATTACATCCGGGTTCTTTTATTTTTTATCTATGCTACCAGAAATTCGTGATGCTTTTTGAAAAATTTCCGCCAGTTTTGATTGACAGCTGAAAATTCCAAATTCACCAATCCGACCGAAGTTCATATGCAATTCAATCTTTTATACACATTTTTTTTCCTGTAAAACAGTACAGTATTTTGATTTCGGTTCACATAAGAAAGTGAAGTTTGGAAAGAGTGCACACATTTTTCTGTCCGATTTTCCCTGTGAGTTCTGAACTTCTGACTATTTGGACAATGCTTTGAAAATATTTAAAAAATAAAAAGTGAAGTTTAGCATTATTTATTTATGCTCAAGTTCATATCTCATCCGAATGGTCCGTATACAGTTCACGACGTCAGCCATCTCTTTCGGCGTTCAGTCCTGTCGAAATTGAAAATTTGAAATTTTTTTTTATATATTTTGATAAAGGTTCAAGTTCATCATAATTTTTCTTTTTTTCTCAGGCGCATATCTCATCCGAATGGTCCTCACAATCCTCCACGTCAGCCAACGATCCCTGTCGGCGTTCAGCCCTGTCGAAATCGAATCCGTGCTTCCGGTCATCTCGAAACACGTGCCGACGAGTCTCGTCGACTGGCTCCTACTTCCCGTGTCCAGTGACGTGAGTGTTACCGAGAAGGAAGGCAGATCCTTGCCCGATGTGTACAAGAATGCCACCAGACGGACCGGTTTCTGGTGGGGCCAATTGAGCAAATTGCCCGGGGAACTGCAGACCACTTGGGATTTGAGCAAACACCAGAAGCCGGAATGTTTGCGTAGGTTCATTTGCCAGCGACTGGCCAAGGTCCCGCCGCATAAGCGTCAGCTGGGCGATGACTTGGTGGTTTGGACCATGTGAGTCCTAATTTCCTTCCCTTTCCCGCGAATAATAGAAGAAAAACTTTCCAAAATAGAAGCCACAAAATATATGGATGAGTGCAATTTTGCGTGAGTAATTTTTCCCTGTGGAGAATTCTTCGAGAATAATGCCCCCAACGCTGTTTTTTTTTCTTCAATTCTTATACGCATAAAGGCTAATGACATTCGGATCATCGAATATTATTTTGTTAATGCAACCCCTTTTTCCCGTATGAAAGGCCCGCGGAAACATAGTCTTGAAGGAATGTGAAGCGGAATAATATTTTTGCATGAGTTAGGCAAACCTTTGCTAAAAATTGCATATAAATCAGCGGCGTTTCTTAAGATGATTACGTTTGAGTGATCTTTGATCACGTAACATCCAATTTAACGTGCCGTGCCAAAAAGATCACCAAAATGTGTTGCAGAATCCAATTCACTTTACATATGTGCCAAGCGTTTTTTAAATTTAAAATTGTCCACATTTGATGGTCAATTTTGCAACGGTCAGCGCAGTCTCAAGTAATTGCACAAGATCACAAATGCCAAGAATCGTAGGTAACGCTAAACATTTTCAAATTGAGTATTTATGAAGGTATGTAGTACTGTATTTCAGCCAAGAATGCATTTGCGACAGCAAAATCTTCTTGAACATTTTTGAAAAGCGGGGATTAAACGAATCGCTCTCGTTGACCATTATGAAATTTTCAGGGTCAGCTCAAGTAAATTACAATTATCTTGCAATGATATATACAGGAGGATTTTCAGCGTTTGGAAGGAGCTCGGAATTTAGTGGAGCAGCTCCTGGCTATTTTTCCGCCATTTCAACTAACGTTTTCCCCTTCAAATTCTTCAGGAGCGGGATTGCTTATTACAATGGCAAACCTGTGAACATTTTCGTCGATGAAATCGACAACAAATTGGCAGCGAACCAAGAGGTGAATTGCGAAGCCTTCAGCGAGGATTGCTCGGAAAGAGAATATCGAGAAGGACTTCAGCGAGGACAGCTTTTATCAAAACTCCAAGGGTTCCTGGCTCGCTGGATGACATCCTAAACACCGAAAGAAATAAACAAACAAATTATTCTCAAAACAAATGATCGTCACTACGCGACTGTTCAGCCAAACTTCTTCCATGTTGAAACCTGAGAAGAAAGATAAATTCTGACTTGTGATTTTGTGAAGACGATTCGTGATCGTTGCGTTACTGTTTGTGATCGATGTTTTTTTTTTTTGCTCGTTAATTTTCTCGCGAGACTGTACGTAAATGATCGGCAAACGTTTATTGTGGACTGATTTGTTTTATGGGGCATGTACAGATTTTACCTGTGTTATATATGATGAGTAATAAAAAAGGCCTGAGGAGTTGAGATTTCAGGAGAATTCAATCAATTAATAAGTATTGCACTTTTCACGAACTCGGCCTCAATTGTTAAAATTTGTATGAAGCGCACTTTTTTTCGGAAAAATGTGTAAAACAAACAGAGCTCGACGTGAATTTGAAGACTTAGTATCTCTTACAGTCGGATAAAATGTATTACTGCTTCTATGTATTCACAACAAAAGTATTTTTTGAAACTTATTAGCTAATCTCTAAAAAAACCTTGATGTAATTCCTTGTCCAGTTAAATATGTTAAAAATTAGTAATCTTGATTTGAATTGGAAGATGTTAGGTTGCTCAAGCTGGTCATTTTGTAGCTGGAGTAAAATAAACAATCTTCTTGATTCAATTATTCAAGCAAGGTAATGTACTGTATATCGAAAAAAAAAATTATTTTTCAAGAAAGCGCAATGGCGAGGGAATACGACGTTTAATCTTTGAATAAATGCAGTGAATATTATTATTCCCAGAAAAAAAACACAGAAGAATGCTTTGACGGAAGCCGAGAACATTGAGAAAAAGAACGTAAAAATTGAGCTAAAAAATCCTTCGAGCTGCTGATCGGCGAGATAATTGAGATCTTCTTCCCTGTGACGAAGAGCTGATTTCACTGTTTGCAGAATCTGTGTCACAAACTGCGCAGGTGTTCGATTCATGCCGAGAAATTCTGCGTTTGTCTGGTGAGGATCGACATCTTCGAGACGCTTTCATGTCGTGTGTTGTCACACCTCGATGACTAAATAAAATAAAATCAGCAAAAACATATTTGTTCTGTAAATAACTTTTCTGGCAGAAAAAACGCTGATTTTTTATAACGAACTGATTCAAAGTTGCGACTGATGTTTCCGACGCTGATCCAATCGGTGATGAAGAGTAAGTTTGTCTCGGAAGGTACATGTTGAATATCCTCGGGCGCCTGTTGACCGAAGTTAACAAGATGATCAATCAAACCTTAGACCTACTCCATCGGAATCATTTCAAATTTTACAATATTCTCAAAATATCGCATGCCCGAAATACATAAAAAAAACCTTACGCAAGGCCTTAAAATTATGACGTACGAATTATTTCTCTCTCGGCATGCGTTTCAAAGAAATTAGCAATGCTTACGTCATCATTATGATTCCGATATCTCCAGCAGCCATCTTGCTAACGTAAATTGAAGGAATAATGATAAAAGAATCAGAGTAAAGTAGTTCAAAGACCTTAACAAGTTTGTCAAGCGCATGTCAAGCATCAGACTCCGTTCCGCAAAACCTTTACAAAACTGTGAAAGGTGTTTTTAAATGACAGGATTTTAATTTCCACTTGATATGATTGTCATCAATATATCGTCAGGATTTGAGCAGCAGCCTAGAAATGACAATAAGATATTTGCAGTTGATTTAGTTTGGGATAATGTTTAACAAAGCAAAACGAACTGAGAATCTTTCAATGCACTTGCAAAAATTCTGAGTTTCTCACTGCTGCTTTCGGAATCACCAAAGGCTGATGTCGCTGGCAAAAAAGAAAAAAAAAACTTTTCGATGTTTCCTTACAGCTGTTAATCTATTGTTATTCCATCAACTGTAATTTCTTTATCCTTTCCATGCGTGCGTCAGCATCAAAGTTGAATACAATTACAAGTGTGGCGAATATCTTCACGTATTTGATATTGTCAAAAAAGTATTGAAAAGGAGAAGCCCGAATTTCCCCACATTCGAACTTGTTTTTTTTCAACATACGAGAACAAAATGATGAAAACATTTTCCCGTCAGCACGGAAGAATACACCGGATTCATTTGGTCTAGGTGGAATTTTTCTGCAAAAAACGGATAAACATTTTACTGTGCTTCAAGCGATTTCATTCCAACACCTTCAAGATAATGTATTACATAATAGCCAATTTCGATGTGTTTCTGTATGTATTCAACCAAATATTTTAAAAAATACCGAAAAAGCTGACCTCTCCAATGTTGCGCAGTAAATCGATGGTCACCCTGAATTTTCTTCAGAATGAAGCATGAGACCCTTTTTCACATGAATAGTAACTTTCCTCTGAATCAGCTTCTTTTACAAATACGACAAAATTTATTTCTCACTCAACCGCTTCGCGTCTATCAGATCTAACGAATATGGCCACGTGTGAATAATTTC
>CAJPEX010006890.1:0-11367 GCA_905338405.1 Notodromas monacha | reverse complement strand
AATCAAGGTGTAAGGCTTGATTAATCTAATTCTTACTGGTAAAACCTTACAATTTCAAAAATCATTGTCATAAATGAAAATTCAAGTGCTACCTGATCATCAGTTAATGAAGTTTCTTACGGATTATGTGTTGAATGCGTATATACAGATATTGTACGTCCCAGAACTGATACCTCGCTGTAGAATCCGGTTACAATAAGCTGTAATGAATCTGTTGGCAACAGAATCGCAGAATATTTCTTATTGCCAGTATTTTTTCTTTAGATTAAACGGAATTGATGGAAGTCATTAGACTGGAATATTCAATTGCTGGTACAGTAGAATAATCTCGTTATAACGAAGCGTTTGGGATTTCAAAAATCATTGTCATAAATGAAAATTCAAGTGCTACCTGATCATCGGTTAATGAAGTTTCTTACGGATTATATGTTGAATGCGTTTACAGTATAGAGATATTGTATGTCCCAGAACTGATACCTCACTGTAGGATCTCGTTGCAAGCTGTAATGAATCTGTTGGCTACAGAATCGCAGAATATTTCTTATTGCCAGTCTTTTTTCTTTAGATTAAACGGAATTGATGCAAGTCATTAGACTGGAATATTCCATTGCTGGTACAGTAGAATAATATCGTTATAACGAAGCGTTTGGGATTTCAAAAATCATTGTCATAAATGAAAATTCGTTGAAAAGAAATTAGGAGAGTATTGTGGCTATTTGGCATAAGTCAAAATAATACGAATTCAATGGAAACATGCATTCCTTGAATGACGAGATTCGGTGTAACGAGATTCTGCAGTATTTCAACATGTACGATGAGCAAAAAGTAATTGCTCCGAATAGAATCTTGAAGAAAAGCATTTGAGATACACTCAGGCAAATATCAATTTATTATATTTTGAACAAAGAAATTTATTTTGAACATGCGTTTAATTTTGTTGTTCTGCATTCCGTGCAGTTTTACGAATTTTATTTTTACAAAATTCATCAGCAAATCGAAAGATTTTCTCACGCTGAGATTTTTTCTCATCTGTTGACTTATTTGCGTGCGATTTCTATAGTCAATGCTTATACCTATATGCGTAAGAGATTTTTTTCATTTCTGCTATTGCCTTTTAATCTCATGAGGAAGGTTCACCAAATTTTAAAAAAATTACTTTTGAATAATCCCTTTTCTCGAGTCAAACCAAGCTAGGAACAGAATCCCTTTTTCCAGCAGTTTCCTCGGCATGCGTTTAACTAAAATTGAATCAACCTTCCTGAGCTAAAAATAATTTTCTGTCGAAAAAAAAGCTACTACATTTCTACGGTAACTTGTCCAAGGCCTACTTATTTCCGCTTCCATTTCTGCTCTGACGTCAGAACTCTGACACGCACATCATTAGCCCAGAATGTCGAGGAAATAACCTAGGAAATCTTGAAAACTTTCTTTTCATTCAATTTGAAACATATGACCGAGAAGAAATAAAATCATTCCGAAAAAAAAATTCATAAAAATCGAATTTATTGCACATTTAAATTATAATTATGGAAAAGTTTTCCGACGTTTACAGGAAAGAATTCTTCACTGCTGAGTGCTGAACCAGCAGTGAAACAGTGGCAGTCAATTGTAAGGAAGGAACCCAGCAAATATAAAACGCATTAGGAATATCGGGTTCCATTCATATTTAAACAGCACTCCAAGGGTTGCCAGTGCATATATGTGGGAAAAGGTAAATTTGAGCTGACGTCTCGACTCCGGATTTCGTTTGAATTGCTCCACATCGTTTCCAGACAGACTAATCGATACTTGATTTTGATCTGATTGGATGACTTCAGCACGAATTTTGTCTTTTCGGAAAGAGAAGGTTTTAGAGCTACGCGATTAAAATGTTCGTAAATTAATGATAAAAACTTTTTTTTTCATCCTCCACTGGTTATATGCAGTAATTGCAAGAGAAGCGTTCTCTACAAAACAAACTTCGAAGCTTGAGGTTGATTAAACAAATCCGAGAAAACTTTTTAAAACGGTTAAATCTGAGCTCATTAAGTGCATGGACTGTTTATGATTTTTTCGATTCCGAAAGGAAATACGTTAGCCAACTAAGATACATTTCTGCTGGCGTCATAAAATTTAACTTTATTTTTGGATGGCGCTTTCACGTTGACAATCAAGGAAAAATTCCTTGATGCAAGTCGAAAAGTATTTTCAACATCATTTGGAACGTATTTTTAACGAGTTTCAACGACAATAACTCAATACATGGCAGCCTCTTAATTTTTTGCAGCTGAAGAAATTTAAAGTGGACGTTGAATTTCCGCCAGCAGGATCTAAATTTTTTTTATGTTCCTCCTGTGGTTTCTATGAATTTTAGCTGTGAAGAATAAGACGTATGGAAACGACAAAAAATAAAAATAAGCGGGCCCCCGTATGCTTTTTCCGAGGGTCAGAAGCTCAGAACTAATTACCCACATTTCGCCAGCTTGTTAATTATTTCGCAGGATTGTTTCCTATTCTCCTGTTCGTTTTTTTCACGTGAATCATGAGGTACGAGGGCACAGGGTCTGGCTTGAACACGTGCTTTTCGATGAAAAATCTCCATCTTCCGAAGCAATCATAATTAAAGATACACGTCCGGAGTCTTGATTTAATACGTCAGATTTTAGGGATCGGATTAATTTGTGTGCTCAAGAGTCACGAATCAATCCATGCCGAAATTTCTGCGCATATTCCGACTCTAATTGTCCGGGAACTTTGCAGTTCCGATTAAATCGTTTATATTAAAAGCGTTTCAGTGTAAATGGCTGATGGGAAAGTTTGACAGAGTGTTGAACTGAAAGCTCGGAATCCGAGACCAAAGTTATGCTNAAAACTGTTGTCTGAGAAAAAGCCTGTCTGTATTTTCTCGATAAGTCTCGCGTCGTCAGCAGAAGCACTCCTCCGCGACTAAGGAGTTAAGAACCGCAAGAGTAGTCACTCATAACGGTCCCATTTATTTATCTTAGTTATTCTTCTAAAGTAAAAATAATTGAAAATAGGATAACAAGTCTGTTATATTTATCCAATATTTTGCAAAGACAATTGCAGAGTTGAAATTATCTGATGAAAAATAAAAGTTGGCTTTTCTTACAAGTCTCAACTAAGACAACCTTGTGCATGCTAAGATACTTCATTTTGATTTTTTTTATCTTGAGAAACCTTTCTTCATCAAGTCCACCTTTCTAATTTTTGTAAGACCCTTCCCTATATATAGCTGCTTCATTGGTTTTTTTTATTCAAAAAAGTAGAAACTTTTAAAATACCTGCCATAAACTCTTTCAAGCAAAACTCGTTTTGAGTCTGCAAAAAATTCAAGAAACTTGGCTAATCTGCAGAAAATTTTTGAGGAATTTGCCAGTCAGCAAACTTTTTATGTTTTTTTTTTCTGGTCCATGGTCCCAAAAAGGTTGAGGAATACTGATGTAAGGAACAATTCTGTGAGGAGAACATGCTGATAAATTATAATATGCTACTTAAGAATTCCTCAATTTTTATGCAATCATTTATGCACAAATATATCTTTTGAATTAGACACTCTTTTGTAATATTTTGCAGGTGGACTCTCTCTTCAATGAAACTGAAAGGGGGCAACAAAAGTTGTTGTTACAGAAAATGTTGTTACAGAGAACAAGTATAATGTGCGGAGAGAATCCTAATCCTATGGGACCAAATACAAATTGTAATGCTGAGCCATTTTTTTAGACAAGCTTGCTGTAGAAGGAGTCCACCTGTAATTCCTAAAGAAATAGTCTGTTATTTTTACTCATGCATCATTTCCAGTCAAATATTTGTGAAAATTCTGAGCATTGATTAAAAAAATTTAACTCTTGTGCTCTTGAGTTCGAAATTATGTGAATGACTTGTTCAATTGCATTTCAGATTTCTACTTTCATTTGTAACTTTGTGTAAGTCCAAAACAATCATAAATTCATCGTCCCATCAAATTTTTTATGAAATCAAAGATGTTTTCCTCAGGCAGAGAAATATCCGGGAGGATTCACAAAAAATTACACGAAGGACTGAATTCGGATGAAAATGAAGACTATCTCTTGGAAAGCTTTTCTGGAATTCCATCTTCATTTGAAAAACGCCAAGAGAACAAGCCAAATTACAGATTGTCAAAGCCCTATGCAATGATAAGAATTTGTGGAAAAGATAATAAGAGAAGTGGGACCTTCTACTTCGGTACATTTCTTTAGATGATTTTATGGAAGAACTTTCGGGGGAAACCCATGCTTCTCTTGATTAACACCCAGTATTGTTGTTTATTGTTCTGATCAAGTCTATAATTTATAGGATGGAACCTGTTAAGAAAGACTGCGCCCACCAGGGAATGGCCAGGAAGGAAAATAAATACGGAAAGTAGCTAGACAAAATCCTCATCCGGTCAATTTGTAATCATAAGCTGCTGATGTTCATATAGAAGATTCATAAAAGAACCATTGAAAGAAGAATACAATTGGGATAATTCCATCTGAATAGTGCTCAACAGTGCTTTCGTTTCTGTTCTCCTGATTGCAATGAATCATTTTATTTTCGCGATTTATGTGCAGCCATATGAAGATTGAATTGGATTACATTACAGCAGAGATTAGGATCAAATATCATCTGGTCACACGATAAATAACTTCATGAAAACTAACTTTCCGAAAACTGGTTTAGATTGCGTTTTCAAAAAATCTATTCACATTATAGCTAAAAACAAAAAACTAAGCAGACGCTGATGATGGCTGAAGAAACAGTAACAGAGAAAATAAAGTAGTCCCTAAATTTTGTTTCTTCAACATCCTGGATTTGAAATAAAAAAGAAAATACTCTATCACTGAGTTCAGACTTGGAACCCCCATTTATATTGCATTCCCTGTCAAACAAAAGCTTCAGGCTCAAGTACATACCTTCCAAAAAGTATCAAAGATCTTTGGAACACAACTTTACTTCAGTAAGTACAGTACTTTAATTATTCGATGTACAGTACTATAATAACTAGATGTTGTCTCAGAAAAACGCCTGCTCGGATGTTTATAAATTATTCAATCGTAAATTTAAAATTTTCAGAGAAATCATTTAACGAAGATAATGATGTGTAACTGGTAATGAAATTACTGATTTCAATAAAATTATATACTCACAATACTGTCAAACCACGATTACAAATATGTTGGGTACAATGCAGCTGAGCTGCACTCATTTATAAGTCTAAATTTCTGTATTATTTATAAGAACAAAGCAAAATATTGCATTAGATCAAAAATTATTAAATAAAAAAACTATGAACCGGCCGTTCGAAAAAAAAATTGAGTTGCACACGTAAACATTTTAATGACTCCCTTGCTGGACGCCCCACGATAATCCGTTTATTTTAACGACCTGCTTGATTGAAGCTTCCATTTTCATTCGCGAACTTCTATTCCATTAACTACTGATTGATCTATTTGCCTGGAAAATTAGCAGTAATGAACCTTCACATGCCATGATGAGCGTGAAACTTCCAAGCTACATGCATCGAAGTTTTCGCGCATTCGTCGGGGATTATTAATTTAATGATCGAGCACGATATATGAAGCCAGTATAGTGTGGCGTGATAATTGATCATGAACAAGATCGATAGGTAATGCTGGAAGTATAATATCAAAATTCAGAATTATTTTCTTCAGAGCCTTGTGCTATTTTGCCTTTGGAGGAACAAAGTTTTTTGGAAAATTTTCAGAACAAATTGTGAAAGAAGGAAGAAAGAACCGTAATGAAGTATATTTCTCTTTTTGGAAATTATTCTCTGCCATTATTGCATCTCTTGATATGCTTCGACATCCAGAAAATCGAACAAAACAAAAATAGCCGCAATCAGGAAACCATTCTTTCGTAGCAATGGCTTCTGCAGTACCTGCAAAAAAAAATGATTGCAGATTGCAGAAATTAAAGAGTGTACAATAAACTTCCAGAAATATTGAGTGCATTTTAATTTGAGGAATATACAGCGAGGTGATCAGCAGTTTTGAATCTACAAAATCATCATTGTGTATACTGTATTTTAAAATAATTGAAAAAAAAAATGTTTGGCCCTCAAACTGTTTTTAATGTTATAATAAAAGATACACGTATACGCGTGACAGGTAGAAATTACGTCCTTACAGTGAAAAAACCGCATTTGAAACTCAATCTTTCATTTTTTTTAAAACATGGATGGAAGAAAATTTGCAAGAGGTGTGGCGCTGCAACTTTCATGATCACGTGACCCAAGCATGTCTTGCACACTCGGGCATGTTGACAAGAACCGTACACGGGTACGGCGTGGCACACGGCTCAGCATTCCTGCTGCATGCCCGGTATGTTGTAACACAGACTACCGGGTCGGAGATTTCAATCAGGAAGGAGGAGGAAGGTTCGAACAGCATGGCGTGGGCTCCAAAGCCCACAGAAGGACGTGTGCTGCGATTTGTAGCAGAACTCAGTTGTGTTGTCAATTTGCTTGAGAGAATTTACTTGTCTTGCGAATTCTGTATCCAAGGTTCTAAGTCTGAAAGTTGTGTGTGTGTCTGAGATCTAGATTAAAGGAAGCAACTTCTTGGGACTCCCTTCTGGAGGATCCGGCCGGTAAAGGCTGAATCTGTCTTTTATTTCTATTTCGAAACCCTTGTCGTTTTAACCCGACAAGAGGTATAAAAAATTATGACTTTGAAGAATTATGCGTCCTTCTTGAACCAAAAATACTTTAACAACGGGGACAAAAGACTGAAGAAACTTATGAAAAAACCTACATGCCATGTCTCCATTCCCTGCAATTTTGGGAAACAACTCCTCAGAGAATTTTCGATGAAATTATCTGTCAAAAACCGACCTCCATCATTTCAAGCTATTAGCTAAGCTGTTGCGAGTTATTTTCCCTCATGTTTAATGCAGTGAATTTTTCCACAGAATCAATATATTTGGCAATACATAAAAAAATTGAATAAAAAATCTCAGCAGAACTCACTCGTATACGGAGTACATTGACTCACAAATATTCAATCTTATCAATGCTCTGCTCTGGAAAACGAATTTCCAAATTCAGGACTTGAATGGAATTCGAAGTTCACCCGTTCTATATGGAATGAGTTTAGAAGGCAACCTGTCATGAAAATGCATAGAATTTTAGCATAACTTTGGTCTCGGATTCCGAGCTTTCAGTTCAACACTCTGTCAAACTTTCCCATCAGCCATTTACACTGAAACGCTTTTAATATAAACGATTTAATCGGAACTGCAAAGTTCCCGGACAATTAGAGTCGGAATATGCGCAGAAATTTCGGCATGGATTGATTCGTGACTCTTGAGCACACAAATTAATCCGATCCCTAAAATCTGACGTATTAAATCAAGACTCCGGGCGTGTATCTTTAATTATGATTGCTTCGGAAGATGGAGATTTTTCATCGAAAAGCACGTGGTCAAGCCAGACCCTGTGCCCTCGTACCTCATGATTCACGTGAAAAAAACGAACAGGAGAATAGGAAACAATCCTGCGAAATAATTAACAAGCTGGCGAAATGTGGGTAATTAGTTCTGAGCTTCTGACCCTCGGAAAAAGCATACGGGGGCCCGCTTATTTTATTTTTTTTTCGTTTCCATACGTCTTATTCTTCACAGCTAAAATTCATAGAAACCACAGGAGGAACATAAAACAAAATTTTAGATCTTGCTGGCGGAAATTCAACGTCCACTTTAAATTTCTTCAGCTGCAAAAAATTAAGAGGCTGCCATGTATTGAGTTATTGTCGTTGAAACTCGTTAAAAATACGTTCCAAATAATGTTGAAAATACTTTTCGACTTGCATCAAGGAATTTTGCATTGATTGTCAACGTGAAAGCGCCATCCAAAAATAAAATGAAATTTAATGACGCCAACAGAAATGTATCTGAGTTGGCTAACTTATTTCCTTTCGGAATAAAAAAAAAATCATATAAAATCCAAGCACTTAATGAGCTCAGATTTAACCGTTTTAAAAAGTTTTATTGGATTTGTTTAATCAACCTCAAGCTTCGAAGTTTGTTTTGTGGAGAACGCTTCTCTTGCAATTACTGCATATAACCAGTGGAGGATGATTAACAAGTTTTTATAATTAATTCACGAACAGTTTAATCGCGTAGCTCGTAAACCTCTTTCCGAAAAGACGAAATTCGTGCTGAAGTCATCCAATCAGATCAAAATCAAGTATCGATTAGTCTGTCTGGAAAAAATTTAGAGCAACTCAAACGAAATCCGGAGTCGAGACGTCAGCTCAAATTTACCTTTTCCCACATGCACTGGCAACCCTTGGACTGCGCTGTTTAAATATGCATGGAACCCGATATTCCTAATGCGTTTTATATTTGCTGGGTCCCTTGCTTACAATAATTGACTGCCACTGTTTCACTGCTGGTTCAGCAGTGAAGAATTCTTTCCTGTCGGAAAACTTTTCCATAATTTTAATTTAAATGTGCAATAAATTCGATTTTTATGAATTTTTTCGGAACGATTTTATTTCTTCTCGGTCATGTTTCAAATTGAATGAAAAGAAAGTTTTCAAGATTTTATAGGTTATTTCCCGGACATTCTGGGCTAATGATGTGCGTGTCAGAGTTCTGACGTCAGAGCAGAAATGGAAGCGGAAATAAGTAGGCCTTGGACAAGTTACCGTAGAAATGTAGTTGCTTTTTTCGACAGAAAATTATTTTTAGCTCAGGAAGGTTGATTCAATTTTAGTTAAACGCATGCCGAGGAAACTGCTGGAAAAAGGGATTATGTTCCTAGCTTGGTTTGACTCGAGAAAAGGGATTATTCAAAAGTAATTTTTTTAAAATTTGGTGAACCTTCCTCATGTGATTAAAAGGCAATAGCAGAAATGAAAAAAAAATCTCTTACGCATATAGGTATAAGCATTGACTATAGAAATCGCACGCAAATAAGTCAACAGATGAGAAAAAATCTCAGCGTGAGAAAATCTTTCGATTTGCTGATGAATTTTGTAAAAATAAAATTCGTAAAACTGCACGGAATGCAGAACAACGAAATGAAACAAATGTTCAAAATAAATTACTTTGTTCAAAATATAATAAATTGATATTTGCCTGAGTGCATCTCAAATGCTTTTCTTCAAGATTCTATTGGGAGCTATTACTTTTTGCTCATCGTTACATGTTAAAATACAGTAGAATCCTGTTACAGCGAATCTTGTCCTTTAAGGAATGCATGTTTACAATAAATTCTCATTTTTGACTTATGCCAAATAGCAACAATAATATCTTAACTTCTCTTCAACGAAATTTCATTTACGACAATGCTATTTGAAATCCGAAACGCTTCGTTATAACGAGATTATTCTACTGTACCAGCAATGGAATATTCCAGTCTAATGACTCGCATCAATTCCGTTTAATCTAACGAAAAAAGACTGGCAATAAGAAATGTTCTGCGATTCTGTAGCCAACAGATTCATTACAGTTTATCGTAACGGGATTCTACAGCGAGGTATCAGTTCTGGGACGTACAATATATACGCATTCAACACATAATCCGTAAGAAACTTCATCAACCGATGATCAGGTAGCACTTGAATTTTGATTTATGACAATGATTTTTGAAATCCCAAACGCTTCGGTATAACGAGATTATTCTACTGTACCAGCAATGGAATATTCCAGTCTAATGACTTGCATCAATTCCGTTTAATCTAAAGAAAAAAGACTGGCAATAAGAAATATTCTGCGATTCTGTAGCCAACAGATTCATTACAGCTTGCAACGAGATCCTATAGCGAGGTATCAGTTCTGGGACATACAATATATACGCATTCAACACATAATCCGTAAGAAACTTCATCAACCGATGATCAGGTAGCACTCGAAAGGAATCAAGCCAGCAAGGTCGTATATACATGCATACGTATATCTGATACCCTTTTCCTCGTAAACACTAAGGTTTCTTCCCAATTAGTATATATGCAGCTCAGATCTTGCAAATAAAATAAAAAAGAATCAGCAACCCATCAGCAGTGATGAGTCCACCTGTGAGCTGGACAGGATGTGTGTATATATAGGAAATACAAGCCCGAGTTTCCCAGAAGGTCATTTTTCGTCTGGAGCACATATGGGCAATCAATTGGGACTCGTCTCTGATGTCTGCGAGGAAACGGATCAGGTTATTATCCTGATTGCTCCGGTGAGGAGAAATAGATTGCGAGGATCCCGTTAAGTGACACGTTCTGCGCAGTTTCAACCTTCCCTTGATGCCTCCATACGGCGGGATTGAGATCAAGCACCAGCTTAATGGCCTGTGCTGTGCCAGCAGCTGTGACGGATCCCTGAAAGGTTCACCCCAGGGAACAGAGAGTTTATATATCAGACGAGGTCTTCTTGCCGTGGGTTAGATGAGTGAGAAATTGCTTCGGATTGTGTGTATATAGAGAACGAAAGGGAGAGACAGAGAGAGAGAGAGAGAGAGAGAGAGAGTGGCCAGGATACGCGTAAAAATAGCCGCCATCTCAGGCGGCAATCTGAAATTTTTGCTGGGGAGGTTTTCAACTTGCTGTTTCCAGATGATTGATGACAAGTGATTGAACCATTTAGAAAGAAATCATACAAAAATGTTGCAAATCTCATTTCAGTGACATCTTTATATGATTTCTTTCTGAATTGTTCAATCACTTGTCAATCATCTGGAAACAGCAATTAGTGTGGGGCACAGAGGGCACGTCCCATGCAACGAGTAAAATGCGCGCAATTATTGTAAATTAAAAACCAGAACTATTGGAATGCAGCAGTGGGAAATCCCTTGGAAGCTCCTGCTGCCGCATATTGCGCAATTGAAAATCTTGTCTCTTTTCGCGACGACTGAATTATTATTACGTTCGCTATTCTTGAAGCATTTGGATGTGTGAAGAATTTGTCTTGTGCATTCTGAATTCGTATTTTTACTCTGAGATTCGCACTCATGATTTTCCAAATATTTTATCTCATTACATCAAAATACAATTTACTTCTCTTTGGAGTCCTTACCAAAGGGCTCCCTGCCGTGTTCCCCGGCGGATTGCGCATTTTTACTCATTTATTTTATTCCTCCATTCATTCAAATTCTTTGTGGGCTAGTTGCCCTACAAGTAGAATACCTTGTAATGCTTTGAATTGTAATCACTAATTCTTGTCCATTTTTGTCAAGAAAGGACCAAATCAAAGATGTACTGTGATGTAAAATCTCATTTGAACAACATCTTTATATGATTTCTTTCTAAATGGTTCAATCACTTGTCATCAATCATCTGGAAACAGCAAGTTGAAAACCTCCCCAGCAAAAATTTCAGATTGCCGCCTGAGATGGCGGCTATTTTTACGCGTATC
>CAJPEX010006886.1:0-11379 GCA_905338405.1 Notodromas monacha | reverse complement strand
TAGTTGAATGAAAAATTTAGAGATACTGTTAGCTTCCAAAATTCTTTAACGTTATTTGAGTAACATATATCAGGCCTTATTCTTTTACTAAAAAGCTGTAGGCTTTTATTTTTGTGTACCTGTAAATCAACTCAAGGAGTTTAAACTGGATCAGGATATCAAATTTGATTCGAAATGTTCTTATCATAGTGAGAAGTTGGGAAACACACAAAAATTACACATGTTATTATTAGAAATGGTGTTTTATTTTTTTGAAAGGTTTCCATGCACAAGTCTTAAAATAAACAACAAACTGTTGGAAGGGATGTGCCTTTGAGCTGTCATAAACTGATTGAAAATATAATTATAATCATCATTATTCCCCCTGTCATTTTATGCAGGATATTGAAGCGTTTTTCTGAACTTTTGTCCATAAAACTCCAATCCATGCCTTCCTGAATGCTTTCTTTTGGATCTGTATGAACAACACTAAACAAGAAAATTGGTCAACATCTTGGTATATCCTAGTCTTGATTAAAATTTTGTAAATTCAGATAACAGAATCTCACTGATGTATTCTGAATTTCATTCCCTATATACAGTATTTCATTCTGGGCTAATCCAGTCATTTGAATCTTTGAATTTCTTCTGGGCTCACTAACAGATTTCCCTTGTCTTCCAAGGATATCATGAGAAAAAGATTTTCCAGCTGAAAAAAAAAACAAATCAATAAGAGTTGAGAAAAAGACAAAACAATAATCCCATGAACATCCACTGAAATTCAGCTGGAATTTTTGGAAAGCTTTTGCGGAAGCTAAGAAATCTAAACCATAGAAACTTTTTAACAGGAAGAATTGTAAAGCCAGCTTTGAAAGATATGTCGTAATTCAGTGAGAAAATTATTTTTTTTCGTCCACCGTGTATATGTGCATGAAAAAATATTTTCTATCAAAGTCACTGGAGCGCAACTGGAATTCGCCAGGATGATAAAAACAATCCGATGCTTCATGTCGATTCCCACTTTTGTTACCTGCTTTCAACTTTTTTCCTATAGGAAAAACACGCACAGATTTGGGCTGATTTTGAAAATTTCGATTTGTCTTTGTGTTGGAATTTTTTTCCAAATTTGAAAATTGGGCGAAGGAAAAAGACACGAAAGCCATTTAAACTCAGATCCTTTTGTTCCGTTCCAGGACAGGACGGCGTCGTAACCTGGGTTTGTTCCTCATCAGTGGAATTCCTTTTTTTTTTCCACTTCATTCATGATTAGCATCAGTGAATCTTGTGGGAAAATCCTCTGCTTTTGACTCAGGATTTCATCCGGTAGATGGCTTGCATTTTGGTGACCTGGAAAAAAGTAAGAAAATATTTTTTCTTACGCGTGAGTCACGGAATAAGCAATAAATTTGAAAAGAATTGATGTTCAAAATAATTATTGGCTCATCAAATGCAAATAACTCATTTAAATGGACGTCAGATTTGAAGAACAGTTCAGGCCCTCTGGGTCTAGAAAAGTTATAGATCCGTAAGTTAAAGTTTCCAGTGAATTTATCCTTGTTCCCCTCGTTTTTGTGTTTTAACATATCGATTGTTAGTTGATTTTTGTCTTTGCTTTATTAAGCTGGGGAAACATTTTATAGCATCCGCTCCAAAAAACGAAGAAAAATAAGTTCAAATCATCATTGCATGACATCCAAGAATTTTTCGCCACACCTTCTTCGAAGTATTTTTGTCAGTCACTAACAAAATTTCTTGCCTATTTAAAATGTAAGACATCAGTGTGAATTAATCATTTCCTCAATTTTTGGAGACAGTTGAAGAATTGTTATGCTTTTAGCAAAAAAATTTAGTTATTGTAGATTGTCTATTGTAAGTAGTTTGTAAGTATTGTAAGTATTTTGGTTATATATATATTTTTTTAAATCATCTGTTATTGGAACTGAGTCAAAGATGCAAATTATCATCGCGAGGAATCTACGAATTTTGACCACATAGTTTTTCAAACTTCTGTATTTTGTTGGTCATAAATATAAACTCACCGAGAAATGCAAATTAGTAAATTCCTCAATTTTTGAAGAAAATATGGAATTGTTCTGCTTTAGTTCCAGAAAAACCTTGTAATTATTTTAGATACTTTGGTTTTATCTTTCCTAAATACCCACCTGGTGAAACGGAGTCAAAATTCAAATTAAAATGGTGGGAAATCTAAATATTTCTGACCAGATTGTTTCTCAAAGTATTTTCTGGTCAAAAACAAACACTCACTTCAACTCTAGAGCCACCAATAATGTGAATGACTCACTATACCTCAATTTTTGGGGACAATTCTTGAAAATCACTCTTAAAATTAAATGAAAAGACTCTTTCCAAAATCTTTGAGGACCAAGATAAACCATTAACCTTATCTGATTTCTCATCAAAGATTCTCTCCAAATGTTTGAATAAACTAAACCTTATTTGAGATCAGGCTGAAAATCTTGTGTTTTAATTTGGGTTCAGTAATTGCCTTACTCATGCTGCAATTTTTATTACTGAACTTTTGTTTTTGTTATAAGTGAAGGGAAGAAAATTTATGTACAGTATTTACATCAGTTGCAACAGTATTTCCTTTTCTTTTAATATCCATTTACAAGACAGCTTATTTATCTGTTTTCCATTCGGATGTGATGGAATGTGTTTGGATCAATGTTGGTGGAGACTGGGAGGGGATTTGCTTGTGGGAATGTTTCTTGAACCTTGTGAATGCCAAAAAAGGGAAAATAATGCTTGATTTTCAATTCAATTCAATGGAAGAATTGTAAATGCATTCATTCAAGATAATACTGTCAATTTTTAAATCTTTGAATATTTTTTTCTTAACCCCTTGGATGGCAGAGGGTTCCTGGCCATTCTGAGGCAAATTTGGGATTTTTGGGGGAGGGGCATTTCAGTTAAAGGTCACCGAAATGCCCTAAGGTTGCCAAATACGGTGTTGCAAATATTTCAATGACCATATTAAATTCAATACGCTAGCTTTACGAGAACCCGAATTCCCAGTGAAGTTCATCTTTCATTCCATCTATGTGATAATCTCAGAAGACATTGGTTCCCACAGATGTTCTGCAGCCTCCAAGGCTAGTTTTTAATACCAAGATCCTGTTGTTTTTTTTTTGTCCTTGAAGGACAGTTTTCTTGATTTCCAAACACTGCAATTTTTAAACATTCCAATCTGAGCATTTGTGTGTGCATCATCTCCAAGATTTTGCAAATTCTGATTCTTGTTCAACTTTACCAAAGTACACCAACTTTAGAATAGGGTGATTTTCACTCTGGTAGTAGCCCAACCAAATTGCTGTGTTTTATTTCTTGAACTTCTTTCCACAAACTACAAATTAAAACTAAACCTTTTATTTGTTGGGATTTATTCCTAACATATGGCCTAAGTTTGGAAAAATCTGGGTGCAGGAAAATCCCATTGTGTGAAGAAATCCTCAATAATATTCCTATGTTGAGAATGCATGAAAAAATACGCAACCCAGGGATAACTTTTTTCAGCCAAATTTTTCTGAAGGGTTTGAAGAAAAAAGAACTTTTTCCTGACTTGCCTTGGTTCAAAAGTCGTATTAGTTTAATTTGAAGCCCTCCTGGGAACAAATTTTTGCTAAAATATCCTGATTTCACTATACACAAGGGTTGAATAATCATGTGTGATTCAGTTGAATCCTATATAGTCCCCAGTAATTTTCGTTTTCACTTGGACCGACTCATTAAATTCACGTCAGGCAATTTTTCGCTGGCTGCGTGCTGGGAACAGCTGCTCCTCCCCTCCCTCCTCTTTTCTCTCAGGAAGAATTTAACTCGACTAACAGTTTTACTACTATACAATATATAGTATAGTAAGTGCCTGAAAGTCAGAACTGGGTAATTTGGAAGAACCGGGAGTGAATGTATGTAGGGAGGATGTGTACGAGACAAGCAGGAACAATGAACTCGCGTGGAAACCGCACCTGTAGCTTTTTCCACGTGATTATAATCTCTCTGGACTTTTTTTTTATTTCTGTTTCATCCCCTTATTTCGTTTTCTATTATTTTTTGTGGTTATATTACGATGCGAATATGATTGTTATCTTTTTTTTTGGAATGCGATTTTTGTTTATATCATTGTCCCCCCTTTTTTTGAAAATTTCCGAAGGTGTGATTTCGAATGGTGCTACGCCCTTAATTTATACTTTCGCGGGGGAAGATTTTGAAGAAAAAAAAAATGTGACCTGGTTGAACAAAGTTAGCATGGAATTCCAGCTTTCGTTGGAGAATGCAATTTTCGAGCTGCGTTTGTGCTTTGCGAATTTTCAGGCCAGGATTTGTGCAGAATTTTCCCTGGGCAATTTCAGCATAATAACTTATGGCTGAACATGAAAGAGAAGATGCATTCGTTTGTTTGTTTTTTTTTTCCTGGAGTTTTCTGCAGTGACCTAAATGTTTTTCGGGGAAAATATAGGAAACAAAGGAAGAATTTTCTAAATAGGATGGACGTGTGTCAGACACACTTTAATTCATGCTTTCATGGCATAATTCAACACATGGACGAGCAGGCTTTGCAATGCGGTATTATGGTGGTGGGCTTCCAAAAAGTTTCTGTGAATTCCTGATAAAATGATCATTGGTTAAAAAGCTTATAAAAATGTCACAAAAGAAGAATTTTTGGACTGAATTGTTTGATAAATAATATAGACATCAAGAATGAATGGAATATAAATTGGATTCTCATTGCCACGTGTCAAATAATAGATGAAATTTGAATTTTTCTTTATTTATTCACATCACAAGTTTTTTATTGGTTTTTTCATAATTTATGCTTTTTCTGTAAATTTTGAGTTTTCTCCTCAATTGCTTCTGAATAAGTCAGCAAATTTAAGCACTGAATTCAATTTTCTAGAACCCTCTCTTTCCCTTCGAGTCTTTTCAAATTCCTTTGTATACAAGCTGCTCGAAGTTTTTTATGTTTCTAGAAAAATGAGACAGTTCGAAAGTGTTGTATAATTTACTTATCCATTATTAGGAATCATTCAAGTTCATTAACTGAGACAATACTGGACTATACAGCAGCTCAAATGTTTTCCTCTCCTCATGATTCAATTTTAATGTTTAATTAAAGTATATATTTGTGCATATGCGAATTACTACAGAGTAATTGAACAGCAGTGATGAAGGATCAAAGTAAAGTACTGCACAGTATTTTATTGCTATTGAAATCGCACATGTGTTCCATGATTTCTTATCACAAGGAAATATTTCAACAATGTGCAACAGGTGGCCCTGGAACTCAGCGAAGGTTTTTTTTTATGCACTTTGTTATTTTAGAAGCACAGAAAACATGAAACTGATGATGGGCATTGATAAAACTGACCTGTTTAGTGTGTGTGTGTGGGGGAGAACCCAGGGAGGGTGTGGGTGGGTATTGGTGTTTCCACAGCATATTGCGTGACCCAAACCTGAGCGAATTTATTTTTTCTCTCTGGCATGACATGAAAAGGGGACATGCTCAAACTTGCAGTCTGCATTTAGTAGGTTCCAAATTCAGCATATGGTTCGCAAATATTCAGCCAATCCAACTTGCAAGGCGAACCATGAAGAAGTTTGTTGTTCATTTACATTGAATGGCATATTTTTGCCATAACACATTTGAATTGATTATGTTTTATTAGGATGCATCATACTCAGGCCGCAAATCATGAGGCATGGAGCTGCCAGGAGTGACATCTAATGCAATTGATCATCAACTTCTCGTTGCTGACATGGAGATTGGTGGCTACCATGTGCCAAAAGTGAGCTGATCAGATTCATATATGGAGGGAGCATTATTGAGGAAAATAATTATAGTAGATTAAAAAATTAATCTAAAAAACCATGTTTTGAANTTTTCTTTTCACAAAAGATTGCATTGTCATCAGTTTCTAAGCTATCCTGAAAGTTTCAGCTTGCTAGCTAGTTGGGAAGTGAGCAAAATTTGAGTTGCAAAATTTGATCCAGACAAACAAACAGGCAAGAAAGCAAGTTAATAAAAACGTGTTAATTAAAATATCCAAAATTACGGAAATCGAGCTCTTTTGGAGGATAAAATTAGAGATTCAAAATGCAGTAATTGTATTATGATTATTCAGGAAACCATCATCGTTCCACTGATTCGTTCAGTCCACTCAAACCCGAAATATTGGGACAATCCCTTGGAATTCAAACCCCAGAGACTTTTGGACATGAACGGAGAATTTCGGATACCGAAAAAAAAGGCGTTTACATGCCATTTTCGACAGGTTGGCAATGAAAGATTCTCAATTTCGATTTTGTCCTACATTTTTCAGCGATTGAACCAATTTATTTTTGTTTCAGGAAAAAGGCAATGTTTGGGCGAAAACATGGCGAGAATGAGACGTTTTTGGGAGTCTGCGTTTTGTTACAAAAGTACAAGTTTGAAAAGATTCCCGGTCATGTATACAATTTTGATGAATCGCCGAAATAATTGATTGTCAATAGCATCGAAGCCTTTGACGTTGTCACTGTTCCCAGATAATCGCTTCTTGTCAATCTTGTGTGACACACGGCCACACGGGTGACACGGCGCCCTCATCATCAGAACCATGAGCCAGAAACACCTACACAAGTAGCGTCACCTGTACAACAAATCCAAAAGCTCAGAAGCACAAGAATTATGAATTGCGCTCCCGAGAACATAGATGACGCGATGCAAAGAACAGCCCTTCAAAAGTTGGATGTTCAAATGGAAAGCAGTTACGCCTGGTGTCCATATAAGCTTTGGACCTACTCAAAAGATGACGCTAAAGCCCACCTGTACAGGCCTTCCTCCAGCAACTTCTGGGGGCACCAGTTAATCACTTTAGTAAAATATACTGCTACAATAGTATAGCTACAGAATGAGTGTTTATTTCAGACTCAGTGAGGCTTTTTATACCCAGGGCCGGCTTGACCCTATATGCAGGTTGTCCACCGCACATACGCGCCAAAACAGGTTTTGGACCAAGCAAAATTAGCAACTTCTACTGGCACCCATTTTGGACGCCAAGCACACAGTCCAGTGTCACCCATAGTTGAGCGCTACCTGAGAAATATTCTGTACCATGCAAATCATGCAGGGTCTAAATCTTTATTTGGCACCCCCTATATGCCTTGGTGACTTCTTTTTTCCAAAAAAAAAAAAAACAGCAGGACTACTCTAGTGTGCAAAATTGAGTGTCGCACCCCGATTATTTTACCAGTGAGTGTTTTGAGATAGATCTGAACTTGGGAGAGTAAAACTCGGCAATTGGTTGGTGCGCAACTGACCTGAGGTATCCAGAGATCCTGAAATAAGCGCACAATATATTTGTTGTATGCACACGTAAAAACGCAAAACAGCAAGCTGAATAACAGCAAAATTCCATAGATTATTCAAATCTCGCGAGGAGATGGCACAAAATTTGTAAGAGGTTGGGTTTTCTGGCAACTGCAAGATGTTTGTCTGATGTGGTCTCTGCTTGGAAAGGGTCTGATGATGATTTTTGGGTTTTCAGTCCCATTTATACCTGTGGAAAATAATTGGCAAGGTGCGCAAATATTGAGCAGCCTAGACAGTTGCTGCTAGGTCTTAACAAGATGATCAATAAATCTTGTTTTCCCTTCAGAAATGGGAAGGTTTTCCCTGTTTTGATTGGCGACATCTGGCCAGTTGAGCGCAGTTTCCCACAAAACGGGAGGCTGCGTAATTTTTTAACAAAGATCTGGAGAGGAATCGCTTCCTTTCCAATTTTTGTTCCCACCTGCCTGGGGTTTTTTGGTTATGCTCATTTTTTGTGAAGGGGGCAATTTCTCTTCATCCGCATTTTTCTGAGTAGGGTTTTATGACCCAGTTCAGATGTTCATTTATGACCCCCAGTGACAGCTAATTCATTGCTGTTGCTGGTTTTGGCAGTTGCGCAAGCTATTGTGCCCGCGCAGAATTGGCATATCTGTTGTTAGCCTCTTTTTGTTTCTTATATCTAGCATGCCATTCTTCAATTCTGCAAAGCATCATGTTACCCCAGAGTTTTTGAATGCTCTCATCACAAAAAAAGCAGGCAAAGCAGCACTAGAAAGGAATGCTTCACCTATAGTGGAGTGACCCTGCATATAATTTGGGCATTTTGAAACACATTTTAAATGCATATCTAGCAAAAATGCTACGCATTTTGTACCTCTCTATGTTACACCTACTCGGGATTTTATTTGAAGTGTATCTTATAGGTGTTTCAAAACGCCTTCTAGTTACAGCTAATTTTTTTTTTCTTCTGGGATCAGGCGTAACTTGAGTTACACGTGGATAGGATTGATTATAATGCAGAAATGCATTTGATAAGCGTTTTTAAAAAAATTGTTACAAAGAGACCCACAACTTTAAAAAATATTCTCACCAACACAGACTGGACTCATTATGCACATTGCACACATTACACACACTACACACACTACACACACTACACACACATGCACACACACACACACACACACACACACACACACACCCACACACACACACACACACACACACACACNCACACACACACACACACACTCTCTCTCTCTCTCTCTCTCTGAGAGGGAAATAAATGACTGTCCCCTTTGGGATTCAAACTTCAAACAAACATTCCTGAGCCCAAAGTCAAATCAACTGTGCCACCATACCTTGGTATTATTACTGAGGTGATAATTACTCAGTAATAATACCAAGGTATATAATACCAGGTATCATGTACCAGATGGTGTTATATATCTGAAATAAACAGTTTTTGGCATTGTAACAGATAGGCATTCTTTTTAAAACTCCTGTCTGTTACAATGCAAAAAACTGTTCATTTCAGCTTTTCCTTGGTTGTAGCATGGAATATTTTGTAACACCAGCCTGTTACATTCTTTAAAATTATTCTTTCTATATAACAGTAGTTTTAACTTGAAACTTTTTATTTTGAGGTCTTCTATAACTGCAACAAACTGATGCAACAAACATATAAAACTGCAACATTGTGTTTGTCCCATCAGTTTGTCCCATGAAACTGTGACAAACTGATGCAACAAACATAGAAAATGGCAACATTGTGTTTGTCCCATCAAACTGCAACAAACTGATGCAACAAACATAGAAAACTGTGACATTGTGTTTGTCCCATCAGTTTGTTGCAGTTAACTGCAACATCAAACTGCAACAAACTGATGCAACAAACATAGAAAACTGTGACATTGTGTTTGTCCCATCAGTTTGTTGCAGTTTGATGGGACAAACTGATGGGACAAACAAAAACTGATGCAACAAACATAGAAAACTGCAACATTGTGTTTGTCCCATCAGTTTGTTGCAGTATAGAACAGTATTTTTAACTGCAAATTATTTTTTAAATTTTCTATAACTGCAATGAACTGATGGAACAAACAAAATGTTGCAGTTTTCTATGTTTGTTGCATCAAATTTGTTGCAGTTTCATGGGACAAACTGATGGGACAAACACAATGTTGCAGTTTTCTATGTTTGTTGCATCAGTTTGTGGCAGTTTCATGGGACAAACACAATGTTGCAGTTTTCTATGTTTGTTGCATCAGTTTGTTGCAGTCATAGAAAACCTCAAAATAAAAAGTTTCAAGTTAAAACTACTGTTATATAGAAAGAATAATTTTTAAAGAATGTAACAGGTTGGTGTCACAAAATACTCCATGCTACAACCAAGGAAAAGCTGAAATGAACAGTTTTTGGCATTGTGAAAGACAGGAGTTTTAAAATGCCTACCTGTTACAATGCCAAAAACAGTTTTCTACAGATTTTCCTTGGTTGTAACAGGCAGGCGTTTTAAAACACCTGTCTGTTACAATGCTAAAAACTGTTTATTTCAGATTTTCCCTGGTTGTAACACAGAGCGTTTTAAAACGCTCCATGCTACACCCAGGAAAATCTGAAAGAATTGAAATTCTTGAGTGTAGCAGGCAGGCGTTTCAAAATGCCTGCCTGCTAAACTCAAGAAAAGTTCATCAAAAATTTTTTAAGTATAGGCGTAACTACAGAATGCATTAACAATGCATTCTGAATGCATTTCAGAAAAAACTTTTGGTACAGCAACACAGAAAAAAAGAAAAAAAGAAAGGCGTTTCAGATGAAGCTGGGTGTAACAGTTACGTGTAACAAATGTGTTTTGAATGCGTAACTGTTATGCGCAGCACTACCTGTAACAAATTATTTGCTGGGGATACCCAAACTACCATACACTTAGTTGATTATATGCACACCACATTTTCAGAAACCAATAAGTAGAAAAATGGGCTTGTTCATTGTACAGCTTTTGGGTTCAAAATTTGGTAAAATATTTTTTGTACAAGTCAACCATGAAAAAGATTGCAGTAACAATTATAGACATGATTCAATGAAAAAATCAATATTTAAAATGCATAAGACTGAATTAATCACAAAATACAGTCAATTTTGATGATTTCTTTTCTGTTCATTTTATCCAGCATAGATCAAACATTGTACAGTAGCATAATGGTTAACTGGAAATTGAATAAGTTGTCATGGTGCAATAATTTTGTCAACTTTTGAAAGACAAAAACTGCATATCTGAAATTATCTCAATAGTACTTTCAACTCATTATGACACTCATTTGATGAATGCTTGATGAATTTTCTGCTCTGCATGACTAAAATTCTCAGGACAATCCATTGAAAGAATGATGTGAAGTTTAGGTTTTCATCAGCTAACATTCAACTGATAGCTTTTGTTAAATAGCTCCCAATTTACACCTGGAATTCCCTTGTTCATACCTAAAATGAAAATGTTTTTCAAATGTATGTAAAGGTATAGAGAACTGAATTGTTTATGGTTGTCTTTCACAATGATACAATTTTTTACAAATGATCACCCAAAAAAACCTGGTGCACACATTACAGATGGGTATATTGTTCCAATTAATACTTTAATTCAGTTTTGATTATGCCAAATTTCATGATTAAACTGTAAATAAGTTTCATTGGCATTGTTATAAATTGCATTAATACATTTTGAGATGATGAAATGATCACGTGTTTGCTTGAAAAGAATGGTTGGATGGCTAAAACTTGGTCATACACTCACACCATATTTATCATTGGTTTGAAATAAATTTTCAAATTCAATGCAGTTTCACTGAATAAAGTGGTTTCCGATTTTAAGATTTTGTAAGGATATGTAAAAATCTAAAAAATAATCTTCTGATCCCTTGGTGAAGAAGACTATGCAATCTCTCCAATCTTTCTCGTGAAGTTGTGATCCACTCTCACGCAGAATATTTGTATTTTTCTTCTCCTCAGTTTCATCCACCAGAAGTGCCAATGAATTAATGAGTTGTTGTCCTTTCTATTACAGGACTGAGTCG
>CAJPEX010006885.1:0-11381 GCA_905338405.1 Notodromas monacha | reverse complement strand
AGGATTCAGGCGGACTAGTTTTGGATTACTTTAGGGGATAAAATAAACTTTGGATGCATTTTGGGGCAAAATTGGACTACTTCTTGCTCACTGGGTCTTTCCAAATAATAACTATATTCACTGCAATGTTAAGATAAATGCCCATGTTAAAAAACCCACAGAATATCTCCATGGTAAATCTTCTAAGGATGAGGAAACTGTTGAATCCATGATAGAATCCGGAATAAAAAATTCAGAATGCCCTGGTAATTTAAAAGGTAAAGTTTGCCATCTGCTGCAAAAATATGCAAAAGTGCTGGTGAGAACAACTGATAAATTAGGATTCTGTAACCTATACCAACCTGACATCCCTCTCGATACTGATGTACCTATTTATACAAAACAGTATCCAACCCCTTATAAAATGAGAAAAGTTTTAGGAGATTACGTTAAAGAATTAGAAAGTCAAGAAATAGTACAGCCTTCCACTTCCCCTTATAATAGTCCCACATTGATGGTGAAAAAGAAAGATGGAGGCTGGAGGATGGTAGTTGATTTTAGGAAATTAAATGATCATATTATTACAGATCCCCATCCTCTTCCTAGGATTCACCAAATATTTGAAGAACTTGGAAAAGCTTCCTATTTTACTGCTCTGGATTTATTGCATGGATTTTATAATCTTGCAATACATCCAGATGAGAGACATAAAACCGCTTTTTCAACCCCTTTTGGTCATTATGAATTTATTAGATTACCAATGGGATTAAAGAATTCCCCAAGCGTATTCCAGAGAATGATGAATTTAGTTCTTGATGGATGTCTAGGTTTGTTTGCCTTTATATATATTGATGATATAGTTGTTTATTCTCCCACTGCTGAAAAACATATCCAGCATTTAGAACAAATTTTCAAGAGATTAGAAGACTCTGGGCTTTGTGTAAAATTCAGTAAATGTCAATTCTTCAGAACCGGAATTGAATATTTAGGTTTCTTTATAAGCCGGGATGGCATTAAAATAACAGATACAAAAATCAAAGCAGTAAAGGACTTCCCTGTTCCCAAGGATGTTAAAGGAGATCAATCCTTTCTTGGTTTAGTAGGATATTCCAGGTCCTATATTGAAGATTTTGCAGGAAAAGCAAAACCATTATATAAACTCCTAAAAAAGGATGTTAAATTTAACTGGGCTAGAGAACAAGATAACGCATTTAATTTTTTTAAGAAATGCTTGATGACTCCCTCAATTTTAACTTTCCCTAATTTTGCAAAAGAATTCATCCTTACGACGGATGCTTCAGCAACAGCTATTGGAGCTGTCTTGACCCAGAAGGATGGAAAGAAAGAGACACTTATTGGTTGTGTCTCTAGAACGTTAAATAATGCTGAATCTAAATATCCTAATACAGACAGAGAAATCCCAGCTGTCTATTATGGCGTTCAGCAATTTTGTTCTTTCCTCTGGGGTCACCCATTTTTTATAAAAACAGACCATATAGCCATTCCCTATTTAAATAAGCAAAGGCATAATGATAGCCAACGTGCTATAAAATGGTTCACTACCTTGAGTGAATATAATTTCAAGGTTGAATATAAGAAGGGCAAGAGTATTCCACACGCGGATGCCCTCAGTAGATATCCCCCAGATAAAAAATTATGCGCATATCTAGCCCCATCTTTTTCCAAGATGACCTAGTACCTTATATCTCCATGGAAATAATCGGAAAAGCTGTCCAGGATATACCCAAATCAAAATGGCCCAAGGAGAAGGATTTCTTTGAAGACAAAGGAATTCTCAAACGAAATACGGCAACCGGACCTAAGATATGGATCCCGCCAAAATTAAGGAGGAATATCATTGAATCCTATCATTCCCCTCCTACCATGGGACATCCTGGGATAGACAAGACGGTGTTCGCAATTAAAGAGAAGTACTACTGGATAAATGTGGAAAGGGATATTACCAAATTTATCAAACATTGTGACGTCTGCCAAAAGCATAAAAGCTATAGACATCATTCTCCTATACTAACAATGCCCATTCCTAATAATTGTTTTGAGGAGATAAGTCTCCATGTAGTTGGCCCTGTTCCTAATAGTAACTCTGGAAACCGTTATATTCTAGTAATTCAAGATAGATTATCTAGATGGATTTCATTTATCCCTATGAAAGATACAACAGCTGCCACTGCAGCTAAATTATTTCTAAATAATTGGATATTCTTGTATGGGGCACCCAAAGTAATTCTAACTGATAGCAGAACCAACTTCCTCTCATCAATTTTAGGACAATGTCGAAAACCTTGGGAAGTGTAGCTAGAACAACAACTGCTTATCACCCCCAAGCTAATGGGCAGAATGAACGTACTCATCGCAAATTGCATGAGTACTTAGGAATTTATTTAGATCCTGAGAAACGAGCCAATTGGGATGAATTAGTTAAATTAGTAGCCTGGGTCCATAATTCATCAAAGCATGAAGCGTTACAACTTTCTCCATATGAACTTGTGACAGGACAAAAACCCAGCATTAATTGGACCCCATTCCATATGGATGATATAAATAATTTTGATTCCGTAGAAGAATTTATTGAAGTTAGAAAAAGTGAATCAGAGAAATTAAGAGAAAAATCTAAAGCCTTCATCAAAAAAAGACAGGAAGCATACCTGTCCCATCTTAATAAGCATACCAGATCCCAACAATATAAAATTGGAGATTTAGTATTAATTAGAACTCACGACATTTTAACATATGTCGGAAGGAAATGGTCCCCCAAATATAAAGGACCCTATATAGTAATTCAAACCATTAACCCAGTAACGATCCAAATTAAAGACCTTAAAACAGATTGGAACGATGTTATCCATACGAGTTTTGTCCACCCATATCATAAATCAAAAGAAAATATGTCTATGGTCCCGAATGTGGGATCCATTGAAGGATCTTCTGAAAATCAAGATAAACTAGACTTTTTAGACTCTGAAGATGACGAAGATGACAAGGAATACATAATTCCTCCCAAAATAATTCCTACCATAAAGGAACGACCAAAGGAATCAAAACAAGATCAAGAAAGTCCAGAAAGATAAAAAGTCCTAAAAAGGCAACAATAACCACTCAGGAGATCACACACCCAACACAGGAAGAAGAATTCATGCAATTACAGACAATAAAAGAAGAAGAGGATGAAGAGGATCAAGATGAATCAATCTTTGAAGATCCCATCAATATAACAATACTTCCCTCTGGAACTCCACACCCTGTGGAGAAAACAAAGACACCAGAAAAATCCGTCTGGTCAAAAGCTAAGAATCTTTTTACAGATTTTACTGATATAGTAGGACGAGGATTAACTCTAGATAACATGGATAATGCTGAACCCTCCTTCAGGAAAACCTTTCTACCAGGTGCTAGAAGTACTCCGGTGCAAAGCAAGACTCAACATCAGCCTTATGGACCGCGTGCCTTGCAAGGAATCAGCAAGGAAAGAATAATTCAAGGACGCACGCTCAGACAAGAAAAGGAACGAGAGAAGGCAGAACAAAGAAGGAAAGAGAAACGAGAAAAACAATATCTGGAAAGGCAAATACAAAAGGCAACCACCAACGAAGCCTTTGTCCCTGTTGAGCCTGAACATAGCATCCTACCAGAAGTACAAGACTTTCCTGTAGCTGAAGTGCAGAATGATTCAGATTAGTTTTTTAATTCTATTAATTCCAACAGTGTTTTCTTTAACAATTATGGAATTACCCAGTGATAAGGGTGTAACTGGAAATAGTAAAAGAAATAACAAACTATCACCAATAAGGAATTTCCACGGAAATATGGGTGTAACGTTTTCAGAACTCCCCCCTATTTGTATCCCTGATGCAAAATGGAGTCTGGAAACTACCATCCCACTTGGTGCATTACAACTGAAAAGTATCGAATTATTAGACAAATCAATACAGGTCAGTGCATTTAAAAAAAATGAAAGCAGTACAAGTGAGGATACAAGAACTGCAATTGATGGTGCTATTATTTCCGGAGACGTTTTAAGATCAGAATCAAATAAACTATTTAGAAAAGCCCAAATCTATTCTCAAGTCCCATCAAGAACTTTTGAATATTTTTCCCCTTCATTGATCAGGAACAGACTTCAAAATCCTTCAGAATACAAAAAAGACATAAAAGAGAAACGAATACTTTTAAAAAGTAATGATTTTAATGAAACTTTTATTATACTTGAAGCACAATTAAATGAAGCCAATAGTGGAAAAGCTACCTTATCAAGTGGTCAGATGCAGACCTGAATGTTAAGCATATCCTCAATAATACTTGCTATAATTGAAATATTCAAAAGGATCAATGAAGATATAGAAACAAGAAATGATTTAAAACTCCCTCAAAGTCTTATAACCAAGCATGGGTTACATGAAGCAATTAATAATGTTCTGACTCATGATGAAAGTGTTCTGAACCTCCCTGAAATAGTCAATATATTATCAACCAACCCTCTCAGTATTGGAATATTCTCAAATTGCAATACCAAGACCACTGAATCAACACTAACAAGTGAATGTATTTATAGATTGTTGACAATAATCCCTGTGTTAACTCGTCAAAAGTCATTCTTTAGTATTTTTAAGGTACATACCTTCCCAGCAGCAGAAGATACGTATCTTGGTAATCCAAAATGGAAAAGAGTAAATATTCCCCAAGATTATGTTCTCGCAAGAAATAATGAATATTTTAGTATATTTGGATATGAATTACCGATATGTCTTCCTGCCCTAGATTTCTTTAAATGTCAATTATGTAAATTTAATATTGTACCCAACAGATCAATTAATCCATGCGCTGGTTCCATTTTAAAAGGAGAAAATGAAGAAGCCATAGCAAAAAAGTGTATTCTGCACAATATAAAAAATCCCAAAGAACAATTTGAAAAACTCAATGAAGATGAATATGCGTTTGTTGATCCAAATCCAGGTTGCATAACACAATATTGCTCAGTGAATGATACTAGCCATGAGAAAATATATGAATTACCACATACGGGTATTTTGCAGTTTCACCCTAATTGCAGTAGATATACAATGGTGAATGGTCCTATTAACAAAATTGTGCCTGCATTGGACATGGAAAAGGTGGAATTAAATGCAGTATAAGAAATTAGTGATACTAATGATAAGAGAAATTTGGTGGAAGATTTAAGCGCCTTACAAATGCATTTTCGAGATTATGGTTATTTATATCTTATCACATTAATTGTAGTAAGCCTCATATTTCTAACTTTCATTATATTTTGGTGCTATGCTTGAATTAGATTCCTGTACTTGCGCCAAAAACAAGAAAAGAAAAATCAGACAACAAATGTTTTTGTGGAGGAAATTTCTCTTATTCCTCAAAGCAGCCAAGTACAACCAAATACATTTCGCGCATTACGAACGGCACTGAAATAATTCAACCAATAGAAATTTAACTACAAAAAGTGAGAAATTCAGCATCAAATGATTTTGCGCTAATAACTAAATTTACACTTGCGCAATTATTTTGTTTTCAAATCAATAATCCAAACCCAGCAGACATGATTATTTTCCCATGAAAATCATGTCGCAGGTAGTCAGCATTTCAATACTGCAAGGATGGTTGGTGGTATCCCAAAAATGAACTTCCTTATTATACCGTGCAAAATCCTCTTCATATAAACCCCCATGTTCCAAAATAATTTTACAAACACTTGGGAGTTTCCGAAAAGAATAACCATCCTGATCCATCTGTCCCACAATTGATAAAATTCCCGTCAAACGCTGAACTTCTGCATAAAATGCCTTTGCCTCCTCCTCTTGCTCAATCCGTCTCTCGAATTGTTTATGAACGATCATGTAACTGGAATAATTGTCCTCCAAAAGTGCAAGGTACATAACCTTAGCATTTTGGAAAAAAACTGCAAAATACAAAACAAAATATGACAATGTTTCAGATAGAATTTCATTTTGTATTTACCTTTGTGCATTTTCAAATACCTTCCGTATTCCTCTTTGCTCAAAGCAATATCCGGAATTACAGTAATCCTTTTTCGTCCCAATAAAACATTTCGTCAACTTTGTTTTTCAACCGGGAAGGCCTCATATTGGATCCCCAAACAATTATTCCACATACAACAATTCATTACATGTGTTGGATTGATGCCCATTTCTAAATGAGATAGAACTTAATTATTGTTTGAGAAAAAGAAATAATTAAAAGCAAAATGAACCCACCAATGATCATTTCTTCGATTTCCTCAATACTGGGAATATAAATTTTGTGCCAGTACGTAACCATGAAAGAGTACTCTTTAACGTACCCAGGAATACATTTTTAAACCATTTTTACAGTTTTCCTGTTTAAAGCAGTTTCCAAAGTTTCTGGTCTAATCCTGTCAAGACCTCTCAAATCCTTTCCCTCAACCATGGTTTCCTTAATGAAATATTTTGGTATGTTAGGCACACAACAAAGACAATAACACATTTCAGTCTCTTTATTGTCTTTCCTCCTTTCCATTTGAACGGCCTCTTCTCTGGACATAATTCTTGATGACAATTCAGCAACAGGCACAATTGGCACTGCTAAAGGTACCATTTCTGTACTCTCCGTCCCAGCTTCATCATCACAATTTTGATTCTCCAGAGCATGAAAATCCACATCAGAAAAAGTTCTTGTAACCGCCTTTATTGATACGAAATACAAAAAAACTTTTTACAATGCTGAATCTAAAGTACTCTCATAGTTTTGTAAAACCCACGGCGTATCACTTACACGGTTGTGGTGCCTTCTCCAAATAAAAACTCCGATGCCAATTCCAACACCAGCAACTCCAAGAATAGCTGCCCCAATCATTGCGTATCCCAGTCCAGAGAGCGCACTTGCAAATAAAATTTTCCCAAAAGTCTTTTCCTCACAAATTAAAGTACTGGAAGAATTATTCCCTGGTTTCGTACTAGTCCCTATAAACCTGTCTTCTGAAATATCAACTGGAGCACTTTCTATGGACTTTGTTGAAACTACACCGGAAAATGTGGGAGAAATTGTGAAACTTGTCGAAATTACCTCTACCGCTGGAGTACTGGAAATTACTGGGATTTGCTGAAAACTAGACTCAATCTCTTTCTGAAATGGAACTACCAACACCGATACTGGAATTTCCGATTTCTGGATTTCCTCAACTTTCCACACCTAAGAAATTTCCGGAATTGAATTTGCTGTTACGCTTGCTGTTGGACCAAGAGTTGGACTTGCTGTTGCCGATGCCGTCACCGACAAGCTACTGGTTGAAACTATGGCTTCCAGTGACTCCGTCGTAACATTTGAAGGACCCAACAATGCAGAGGAAGCCAACATCCCCTCCTCAGCGCTAATAACATCAAAAGGCACGCCCGCTTGTTTTGGTTCCACTTTGGAGAAGAGCAGTTTGCAACTTCCCCCTTCAACAATCATCCTGGGAGCGGACCCACGGCATTCAACTTTGCCCGTCACGGATACTTTCTGTGAAATAGTTTTCTCTTTTTTGCGAGTGCACTTATTTTTGAATGCGTTTGCCCTTTTTATGACTTGCCTTTATTTTGTTGAATGCCGCGCAGTTAAAATCCAAAACAGTTCCGCTCAACACAACGTTTCTGTCATATTCCATAGCCTGTTGAACACCTGTTCCGCATAAATCTTCACAGATGTATGCTTCCCCTGTAATTCGACAATTTTCCTCCAACAGAACAGTCAAAGTCAAAGATAGGATAACTACCCAAAGTTTTGGTAACTGCATGATTTTTCCAGTAATTTTCTTTATGAGTTAAAATTGCTCTGCAAAATATTTACTGACGCTAAGCTTCAACTTCAAGCACATTTCAAACTGACGCTCTGCTAAAAATAACCGAGTTTATATGGCTGATTCCAATAGAGTGGGTACATGAGATAGAGGAGTGTTGAGAAGCAATCAACATGAAAACATAACACCCGAGATAAGAATTTTTCAGGAGAGAAAAAGCACGCTTTTTCTTTGTTGTGTGGGGTGATTGTTACAAATGCGAAAAAATATGAGCTCAGGAATTTTGCCAAAGTGCGACATTTGATTGTGGTTAGCTTTTTTCACCGAGCACCTTTGTGGTGCATCCTCTCCTCAAAAAACCCACTCATGCATAAAAACCCAAAAGGGCAGTCATGCATAAATTTCCAAATAATATTATGCGTATCTTGAAACAGTGTTCCAAGACTGATGCTTATCAAGTAATGCAAATTTTACCCTCTCAGACATGCAAACCGCATAAGCTACAGATTCAGTACTTTCTCAACCAAGTTTCAAAAGCTATGAACTGTATAATATTAACCTCTTGTCCCTAAATCTAGGACCCACAATTTGATATAAAAACCTAGGCCCAGCTCTAAAAAAGACAGTTGATCACCGATCCTCTGAGTAAGGAGTCAGAGTTCTGTTTAGACTTCCCCATCTAGCATTGCCTTGATATTGCAAGTGTACGAAATTGGGTTGCAATAAAACTGTTGTCTGAGCAAAAGTCTGTCTGTATTTTCTCAATAAGTCTTGCGTCGTCAGCAGAGCACTCCTCCACGACTAAGGAGTTAAGAACCGCAGGAGTAGTCACTCATAACGGTCCCATTTATTTATCTTAGTTATTCTTCTAAAGTAATAATAATTGAAAATAGGATAACAGAACAATCTCCAGTTCAGACGTCTCCAAACCTTTTATTGTTTGAACTTACCATCACAAGTTACAAATTAACTTATTCTGACTCTAAATTCATGGAGGAGACTTTCTTATTCCTGTTGCCGGGCTTGGTGAAAATAACTTCTCCTCAGATACAAATGATAGGCTTTATTTCTATATTCAACAGTAGGATCGAGAACAGAACTTGTACAATGACCAGACAGCAATGAGCGTGCGTACAACAGAAAGCAGTCAACTATATAGACACGGACGCTATGTATTAGGCAATAGCAGTCAGACCCGGATCTGACCTCATTTTGGGTGAGGGTTGCATAACCCTGTGGCGCGTGACTTGACAGAGATCACGCAGCAAGGTCGTGAGACAGCAGCTCTTTTGGAGCGTCATCTGCTAGGCGAAAAAGGAATGTAACAAAGTTATTGATGACAACTGGAAAAAAGGGTGAAATTAAATTTAATGATTGGCATTTAAAATTGATGACTACAATAACAATTTGCAGATTAAACCCAGCAAATAATTTACCCATATTTTCACCCGTCAAACACCCGTCATATGCAGGTAGCAGCCACCTGTTTTGGGAAACAGGTACTGGGTCGAAAAAAAATGGGTGATCACCTGTAGAACCACCTGTTTTGGCATACGGGTGTTTTTACAGTTGAATATGCTGAGCACCCGTTTTCTCCAAACGCCTGCTTTGTTAAGGCTAAGAGAGATTCAGCCATCATATACGGGTGAATCACCCATTTTTTGAAAAACGGGTGAAAAATAAAAACCACGCGCCATTTATACAGCTGGATAAAGGGGGCGCGCCATTTTTTCAGCATTTATAGTGGCCCATATGCTGTATAAATGGCGCGCGCCATTTATACAGCTGTATAAATGGCGCGCGCTGTTTCTACAGCAAACGGGCCACTAGATGAATGCTTATAAACAGCGCGGGCCATTTATACAGCTGTATAAATGGTGCACGCTGTTTCTACAGCAAATGGGCCACTAGATAAATGCTTATAAACAGTGCGCACCATTTATACAGCTGTATAAAGGGCATGCACTGCTAATAAAGCATTTATCTAGTGGCCCGCATGCTGAATAAATGGCATAGGCCACTCTAAAGTGGCATGCGCTGTTTATTTAGTACCTCAGATGCTGCATAAACGGCCCAGCCCACTCTTAGCCAATATGCTTAAAAAAAGTAGTACATAATCTGTCTATTAATCAATCACAACCATTTAGGCATACACACACCAGTAGGACAGCACACACACATAAACTCACAAGGGCAACAGACAAGCACAGACAAACATCAACAGACACAATATTCCCCAGACAATACAAGGAAAATTTTCAGATGCACTGGGGATCCGAACCACCACTCCATGAAAACAGAGCACATCACCATAACAACTAGGCTACACAGCCAACATGATGTCTGAAGGTTGTAGTGCACTGCTATATTATACTGTTGCAGCTGTGTATGAGAACAACCCAGAAAACAGTGGAGCTCTGTAAAAAAATACATGTGAAAAATACTCTGTTCTCTGTATGGTTCTCTATGTGTTAATGTAAATAAAATTTCCTCAATCTTTCATTTTGGATGCATTGTTTATGGGATTTCAAACTCTAGTTTCTATTTTTTTAAACAAAAGTATTTTTAAATACTTTATAGTGTATATATAATGTGCCATTTCTCAGTATATTACAGAGCTGCACCACATCAAGAACTGAGTAGTTTTTACATGTATTTTTTACAGAGCTGCACTGTTCTCATACAGAGCTGCGCTATTTATTCTCTGTATGGTGCCATGCTGTGCCATACAGATGTTTCTCTGTGCTTGTATGTTGCCCTTGTGATTTTATGTGTGTGTGTGCTGTCCTACTGCTGGTGTGTGAATGCCTAGATAGTTGTAATTGAAGGAAAAACAGAAAATGCACTACATTTTTGATGCACCACTTCGCAAAAAGTGGGATGCACCAAAATATGCAGCATCTGAGCCACTAAATAAACAGTGCATGCCATTTAGAGTGACCTGTGCCATTTATGCAGCATATGGGCCACTAGATAAATGCTGTATAAGCAGCACATGCCATTTATACAGTTGTATAAATGGCACTTGCCATTTTTACAGCATTTTTCTTTAGTGGCCCATATGCTGTATAAATGGCGCGCGCTGTTTTCCATGCTGTTCTCTGTATGGTGCAGCTCTGCTGAATTTGGATGTGCATTCAAATGAAATTTACATAACTTCAGCTTTTGTTTTGTGAAAAATATTCAAAGATGGAAAATTGAAAAAAAAATTCAAAATTATTAAATTCTAAGTGCTTTTCAGAACCATGACTTACTTTAGTATTGGAGGTTTTATGCACCTTGGCTGATTCCTGAATTTTGTTTGTCAGAAATTATGATTCATTATTGAATTGAAAAGCAAAAAACTAGAAGTAAATGTTTTAAATGATTCTCCATTTTCAGTTCACCTTAAAAAATTCCAAAACCACAATAAGTGTGATTTTTGCAAGGTTAATGAGAAATAAATATAGACAACAGTCTAACACACAATTTGACAGACTTCATGTCACTCAGGGATGGGCAGCTGCCAGAATCCAGGCTGTGACAGATGAAGCACAGTCCTCAACTCCAGAGCATGCCTTACCCACTGACACTGAGGTCTACCCACTGGATGCAAAGCCAAATTAAGTGCACAAAA
>CAJPEX010006883.1:0-10204 GCA_905338405.1 Notodromas monacha | reverse complement strand
GGGGGGGGGGGCTTTTTGCTGGGTACACAGATATCTACAAAGAATAATTAATATGATTTACAAAGTGAAAGTTCACTGGTTTTGAAGGTGACAAAATGTTGTGACATGATATTTCAATTTTTTTTAATTTATTAAGTTTTCTTGAAGTCTGAGAAGTTTGCAAAAAGTCTGGATCAGTCAATGATTTAAAAATTGTAAAATATTACTTCCATCACATATAAAGTGTTCCAAGGCTTGAAAAAGGTTCAGGGCTTTTTAGTGCAAACGTTTTTTATGCAAATAATTTATTCATTTAAATAATGGTCAAATGTCTCACAATTTGACCAATTTGACCCTAGTTTGGCAATAGATTAGGGTAAAATGGCAAGTTACCACCTGTACTAGGATAAAAGATCCCAGCTGTAGCCTGGCTGATTGATTTGTGTTCTCATTTCATTTTTTTTAGTTCCAGCAGTTTCAGTATATCTTGAATTGTAATCCTTCCTTCATCAGTCTTTCATTTTTTAACACGTTTTTATGAACTCACTTTCTTGTCCGTTTGTTTGTCCGGATCAAATTTAGCAACTCAAATTTTGCTCACTTCCCGACTAGCTAGCAAGCTGAAACTTTCAGGATAGCTTAGAAACTGATGACAATGCAATCTTTTGTGAAAAGAAAAATTATAAGAATATTTTTTAAAAAGAATAAAAGAATTATAGTAGATTAAAAAAGTAATCTAAAAAACCACATTTTTCAAGTAAGACTAAAAAGCACAAAAAAATTTAGTAGATAAAAAAATTAATCTAAAAAACCACGTTTTGAAAAAGGAAAAAATAACCTTAAACGTGGTGCGCATGGAGATTGTTGGGAAGAAGTGAAATACAAATGAAATAGATGCGCACCACGTTTAAGGTTATTTTTTCCTTTTTTAAAACATGGTTTTTTAGATTAATTTTTTAATCTACTAAATTTTTGTGTGCTTTTTAGTCTTACTTGAAAAACGTGGTTTTTAAGATTAATTTTTTAATCTACTATAATTATTTTAGCTGTCATTAGCAACTCAATTTTTAGCTTTCTTTTGACTTAGTGAGCAAGCCTTACTTTTTATCACAAATATTTTGAAAAGTTACAGCAAGAATTTTTCAAGAGAAAATGCATCACTTTTGAAAATATGACTCAAATCTTTTTCAGTCCACCCTTTATACAATTATTAACATTTTTAACCCTCAACCAAATTTCCTTTTTTCAAGTTCCTCAATTAATTTTTTCACTAAATATAACCCTCTCTTGGTTATTTTTAGCTCTTCTTTGATCCTTGTATTTATTTCCAGCGGCAATTAAGTTTGAATCTGAAGATCTCAACCCTTTACTAGTTCGTCACAAAGCATGAAGATACCATCCAAGATTCCTTTTAAAGGAAATTCACTAGTCTTGTTTTACTCAATTCGAATTATGCCTGTTTTTGCCTCAGAGTTCCCTTTTTAGTTGTCAGGGGAGAAAAAAACAAGGGATGTTCGCTCTCAGAAAATCTCCAGAGGCGGATATATAAAATGGAAAATGGACAGAAAAAAATAATTCCTGTGTGAGAAGACCTTCACCCAAGAAAATTGGGTATTGACAAAGACATTATGTGTGGGTTGTGGAACAGCAATTTACTGCCTGGTCTCATTTCCAAAGCACTTCATTTTCTCTTCTCCTTCTTGGCCAATTCTTGATGAGGGGTTTTGTGTTAATGCTTCTGAGGGAAACTTCTGTCATCCAAGAAAAAAAAAATTCAATTCAAGACAAGAAAGCAAAAAATTTGAAATTTTATCTGTCTTAAACTGATGCACTTGCAGCATTATGTCATGATTTCTTCCACATGAAAACATTCACAGAGCTTAAAGGACCCTTAATTTTTTTCTCTTGAAATACCCACATCAAAATTGCTCAATAATTTTATAATCTGCACTTTAAATTAATTTAATGAAATCTCTCAACTTTTGTTGCAAGGAAGAAAATATTCTGCATCAGAGAGTGCATTAGAAAATGGGGATTCAAAAGTTTTGGAATGTCTCAGTTTCACAGTGTAATATTTTTTTAATGAGCACTTTATTTTCTTGTAGAACATTTAGCTCTACAAAAATAATTTTAATTCTGAATTGATTTCATATAGAATACATGGTGTAAAATAATTATTTTGAGCTGCAAAAGCTGAAGATGTAAAAATTTGAAATAGAATCAAGACAAGCATCAGTTTCAGGAGGTGAAATAAATGTTCCCTCTCTAAACTCCATTTTCTTCCTAGAATACCCTCTTATTGTTAAGAAAAGAGATCTTGAATGCTTATGCTGATTCATTTTCATGAAATTCAGTTGAGATAAAATGACTAAATTGGGTGCAAAACATGCACTTGCAAATTCTGCAGAAATATCATCTCAATCCATATTTTTTTGGGCCATGATATGAATACCTTTTCCTTGAACAGAAACCCACCAAAAAGATTTGAATGAAGGTACAGAAGCACCTTTTCAGCTAATAAAAAAAGGATTTTACTAAAAATTGTCCTGAACTAGCTGGGAAGTATGATTTCATAATTCAGGGAATAAAAACAGAGTAATAAAAAGAAAATTTCCTTGGTACAGTATATATCAAGTATAACTTCCCCTCTCCTCTCTCCATCATGTCAGCACAAGGGAAGACATGAATCAAGATGCATCAGCACTCTTCAGCAATGAAACACTGGCTGCTGGGAAACACAAGATGTGCTGGGAGACTATATTCTACACTGAAGTTGTTTCCCTCTGGGGAAATCCTAGCAGTACTCAGTGCCCCAGCACTGCAATCAAGGCAGATGTAATGGCACACTGCCCACTGTGCAAATCCACACACGTGTTCACAATCTGCCAAACTGGATGAGGATCCAGCAAAAAAATATGACACTTTCTCTGGTTTCTCTCCAGTCTTAATCCCCAGCAAAAGATAAAAACAATGCTTGGACTATAAGCTATCCTCATACAGAAAACATTCCATAAAGTTGTAATTAAATAACTTACAAAAAATGTGAAAAGACTCCCATGGGAAAAAATGGCACTTTATTATTAGTGAAAAATACTAAAAACCTAACTACAGATTAATAAGAAACCAAATATTTAATAAATAGTTCAGCCCTTAGACAGGAGGACAATTTTATCTAATTTAGAAAATACAGCATTCCATAAACTTGAAATTAAATGACTCACAAATGATCTGAAAAGGCTCTAATGGAGAAAGTGACAGATTATCAATTATTATTAAAAAGTCATAAGAACCCAACTGAACATTAAAAAGAATTCAAATATTTAAAAAACAGTTCAGCTCTAATATAGACAGGAAGAAAATTCAGAAAAAACCAATAAATGATTCTCAGCATGCTGAACCAAGTCTGCATGTCAAAAAACCCTTTTTTTGTCAAGAAATAAAGTCAACACTTTTGTCTCAACAAACATCACTGTCTAAATTTCAATATTGCATAGAAAACAAATGTTTGACTATTACCAGCAGCATATATTTTGCTCAGCAATAAACATGGAAATGAAAATTAATCCAAAATTTTGTATAAATTATGAATGCCTAAAAACTTACTGTAAAAGCTTACTTAAAATGTTTTGTGGCAAAATATAGTAACATTAAATAAAGCTTTGGACATTTTTTTTAAATTTGAAAGGTAGGTCAGGTAGGCTCAGCTATGAAAGTTTCAGGCACACTAAAATGAAATCTGATCTGAAAATATGAATAAAAAGCAATATTCCTCTTTTTTTTTAATGGTTAAATCTTGACAATTTTAAATTGAAATACCATCAAGAATAAAGAGAGAAAAAATGAAGCAGGAACTTATTGAGGGAAAAATATGTTACCCAAGGGTTAAATGCCTGGTAAAAACCTGATCCCTTTATATATCACATCATGGTAAGATCCGAAAAAGCCTTTGATTTCATCCTCAGCCTATACAGAGTGGTATTTCATTAAAAAGTTTCTCAGACATGGATACGGTTTTTGGCTTTGATTAAAATGTTCTGCTTCGAAATGAGGGGCAAAAGTTCCTGGCCCGGGGCAAATTGTTCTGCATAGATATTTCCGAGGGATCAAATCCATTTTCCAGGGATTTCCGGTGTTGCCAAACACCTTCTTCATACAGTAATCATTTACACTCTGAAAATGCAACAAAAATTTTATTCAAAACATCTCGAAATTTCAAATTCATTTCCCTCATATAGACGAAAAATGTTGAAAAGCTCCCAATTTTTTTAATAACTATGATTTCAGCAAAATCCATATTTTGCAGCACTTCTTTTCCTGATTTCCTGACAATCAGAAACTTCTCCAAAGAAATCGTATCTTCTGAAACTTTAATTTTGAGGAAATTCTGGCAATTTAAAAAATGTCTGAAACGCTTCAGAAAATTTTTTTTGCATGAAGTAACCCTTTGAAAAATAAAGATTCTTCCACTTTTTTTTTCTTACTCAATGAACTGTAATTTAAAAAGACGAGAAAAGACGATATTATCTCAAACTTCCGGAAAAACTTTCAATATTACAAGTCAGAACCAGGACCAGTTAATTTTCCAGAGCTGCCAATAAATTCCCATTTTCCGACTCACATAATAAACGACGACACCTGAACCCAAAATATTTTCCTCGGAAAATCCCATAGCTTTCTTCCACCATCAGGTGACGGGAAAACTTTAAAGTAGCTCTCGAAGTACCGTAACGTACTCTGGGAAATTTCTGATCAAGTACCAGCGACGTCTCCCGAAAATATTCAGTACTGAACGGATTTTTTTTTCTTCAAAAAATCCCGGGCGAACAAAATCCTTGTCCACACATCCAAGTCATAAAACTGCATAAAATATTATCCCCAAGACCCTCCCCAGAAAAGATTAATTTTAGCCCATAAAAAAAATACATGAGCGAGAAAAATCAGTCATGCGCGTGATTCCGAGCCACAAAACTTGGCTCACATCAGCAGCAGGTCAAGCAGAATTAATGCCTCCCGAAACTTATTGCAGTGGGTGGCCAAATTTGCACATGCGGGGGAACCAAACACGCCAAAATAAAAGAAAGAAAGTGGAAAGACGCATAGGGATTTCTTGTTCCTCAGGGAACAAGGAATAAATGGAGAACAAAAAAAAATGGACACACTACAAATGTGTCGGCGCACTCGTAAATATTGAATGCCTTGTATGTGCAACCAGAAAGAAAGAGAAAGAAAGAGAGCAAATAAAAACAATAGCAAGGAATGCAATATTATTCATGCAATACCGAACCTAAATGCATCGCATCTGATTGTGTTTCCCCAAACAAAACCCGTCCATGATTAATTTTTCATTTCTCAGCAATGATGTGAAAAGTTGAGCAACAATACAAAAATTGCAACAACAAAAATCTACTCATATATGTTACAGCAAATTTTTGCATACAGAAAAATTCCTCAGAATCCTCTTTTTTAGTTTGGATATGCAATTATAACTATGGGTATAACAATTGAAAATTATTTCCAAATATGATCTGCAATTTTGCTGGCAATTGCAAGAAAACTTGTTTCAATTGCAGACAAAGTTTTTACACAAGCCAAAATTAACTTCAAGGTAAAATGCTTTGTGATTTCATTAGCTAGACTATCCTTTATATACAGATGGTACCCTGAAATTTGCCCCTAATTTGTTGCTGGACTAGGGTTGAATTGCAAAGAGGTTGAAATGAAAAGCAACATCAAACAGAATGTTATACATCAGGTTGTCGTGGGTCGACTAGATGTCGCCTGCAGCACAGGAACAGCAAAGCGCAAAAGTACGATGCAGCATATGAAACGCCACGTTGCACAAAGAAAAGAAGATCGAGAATATTTGAGAAAATAGAAATAACCCTTTTCATTTCAAACATTATGAAACCTGAAGATATTGATCTTCAGGAAAAATATTCCACCAAGTGAATCACCACATGATGAAAGGATTTATCAAGAAATTTATAAACAGACAATCAGTCACACCCCAGTGAAAACCTTGGAGAAGCTTTCCACTGGGGAGGACCTGGTCCTGTGAGGAAGGAACAGCAGAATCAATCAATCCTGCTCTGAACTTTGAAGAGGACAGACCTGCATATCTTGTGTGATTTATTTGATCAGAAATATTTGTGGACTTTGAAGCTTATTTATAAACAGAAGTTGACGAGTTTAGAACCCTCAGGCCGCAAACGGCCAATTGTGCATTTACAAGTTTATTTTCACTATAAACCTAATCTTTGTGTTGGGGTCTGAGGACCTCTCATAAAAGTGGTGCCCTGAAATTTTACCTCAATCTGTTGTTGGGCTAGGGTTAAATTGCAAAGAGGCTGAATTTCAAATCAATGTCAAATACAATGTTTTCTACATTGTGTTTGATGTTGTTGCACATCTCTTTGGGTTGGATTGCAAGGCCTAGGTTGAATTGCAAGTCAACCTCCCAGCAAAATGTTACTGCCAAATTGCTGGAGGTCAAATTGCAAGGTATACCACCTGATGTATATGTTTGTATTGCTTATTTTATCACAAGGGTGTCATCAAAATCCTGTCATTCCTTCTTGCAATAACAGACAAAACTTGAAGCAGTCCCATGTTTCCCTATACTGTACTTTCTTGTCCTTAATGACATGCAGTGCCAAGTCAAGTGCTGTGTTTAGTTATGCAATTGTCCTTGCAATGAGGTCAGATCCGGGTCTGACCAGTCTTGCACCAATATTTGGACTTGAAAGTCTATATAAAGCTATCCACCACTTTTGCATATGCACTTATTTTTTACTGGTTGCTATGAAGAAGAAGTTGTGCTGTTGTTCATCCCTGTTGAATACAAAATGCACTCACAAGTTATTTCATTATAAGAATTTACTGAGGAGTATTCACTTGACATGAACCCAGAAATAAGGATTGGAAATCTCCTCTTCAAATGGTTTTCAGACCTAAGCTAACAATATGCTACAACAGTAGAGTACCTTATTAAAATACATTGGCCCCCGCCTAACATACCTCCCGCATAAGGGATTTCTGCCCAACAGACCAGCTCTAAAGACAGTTTTTCCTCCAGCCCAACAGACAAAATCAGCCAAGCAGACTTCTGTTGACAATTAAAAGTTTTCCTTTTTTTATATACTGTAATTGAATTTGTGTAAAGGACTTTTTTCCTAACAGACTTGTCCATTATTGAACAATTTAAGTCCCTTAGATGGGGGTTGACTGTGTAACGACTCAAGAAACATCTTGATATCTTTGCATTTATCAACATCTAGTAGAAAGTCTGATAAGAAAGACGCAAAAATAAACTGGGATTTTCAAAAATTGTTGATAGTCAAACAAAAACATGCAAGAGCTTTTTCAAAAATTTGTTTTGTCCAGAAATTGACCTGTTTGAAAGTTAAATCCAAGGCATTACTCAAAAATTTAGAATAATTCTTGATCATCAATCTTTAAATTATTCAGGTGGAAGATTTTGTAACAAACTCTGCACCAACAATTTTAGTCATCAAAAATGCTCTCAAAAATGGGTTTTTTGCTGAATGGAGAAAATCGTGTCATGCATTAACGGTTTTTTTTCTTTTAATAATCCAACCATTTTTAATAATTTATCTTGATAGTCCTCATCAGTCAAAGTCGAATTCACACATTTTTCTGCGTGCGATATTTTGCACATGGAGAGTTTACAAATAATTTTGTATCTCGGGATACATTTGAGAAACGAACTTATTTGACACACGCAAGTCATGTCTTTGAAATTTCCCGGTTTCTGTGTTCCCTTTTCTTTTTGTTACTCTGCTTCTTCTTGATAAGATCGACTTATTTGCATGATGAAGAGAGGGGATAAGGGAAACAAATTTCCCTTCTTCTCCTTTCCCCTGAACAAAAAAAAAAGTCTGGATTGAGTGAATCCTATTTTCTTTAAAATCGCTTCAAACAAAAGCCAGGAAAAACCCATCAGCCAAGAAACAAAAGGCCCCTTTTTTCTCCCTCCACGACTTTCCTTCAAATTTCTTTATAAATATATATATTTCTTAATTATTATAGTAAATGTTCTCTCTCTTTACTTTTTTCCTGGAAAGCCCGGAAACTTTTCGCGGATGAGGAACAAGGGTTTTTTCCCCTGGATAAACGATCCTAATTCTGAATGTCGTCGTAGGAGAAGAACTGACCTATATTTTTTTTCTTCCCTTGCCTCAAATTTCTTTTTTTTTTTTTTTTTTTCAAAAACGTAAAAATCTTTCCAAATGTTCCCGGCTGAAAGGAAATGGTTAACCCGGATTTTCCGGGCAATGGGTTCTCGGTAAATCCCCGATTTGCCGGTGGTAAATCTCATGAAAAATACATTGCTGATGAAACCCATCTGGCAAAAAAAGAAATTCCGAGTATTCGGATTTTCGAAGAATAAAAGGAAATATCATGGAATGATGTTCTTGCACTTGAATATAAGAGGGAGGAGATAAAAAGGCTGTCAGTCAATTGCAGAAGGCAGACTTTCTGCAATTGTTCCAGCTGTTCGTATTTTGCGAATTTTCAGCTTTTTTTCGAATTTGAATATATTTAAACGCCGTTCAAAGATCCAACTAAAGCTCATGTGCTTCACAGTTAATCAGATAAAAAATAAGTCGGTTTTAAATTGACATTGATTGGATCAACGTCAGCACAGGAAAAACTTATTCATACTGAAAAACAGTTTCTATACTTAAGAGTCCTTCGTTATAATTCCCATCAACTTCTCAAACACAAAAAGAGTATTTTCAAACGTTTTCGCATAATGTCTAGGCAGAAAATAATCAGTATTCGAAATTTATAAAACTATACCTGAAATAGTTTCGTGTCAAATTTTCCGAATGACTCAAATAAAATTTGACGACTCATAAGGGGAATCACACAGTTACTTGAAATAATTCAAATTGTCACCAAACAAAAGTAGGATATTGAAATACTTTTTTTTTCAGGAATGAAAACTTAAAATCAAAACGGAGTCATTTTTTTTCAAATGCTGGAAAACATACCAAAACTTTTCTGTTGCGTTAATCAAATTTCGGGAAAACAATGCAAGAAAATTTGGAAAAATATTTTAAAAAATAATTCAAGCCCAAAGGAAACCCTGAGGATTCAAATGCACAAGAACTTGCAAAGATTTTTAAATTTCCAAAAACGTCTAAAAAGTTCAAACATTGAAACACAGAAATCCGAAAAAAACATTCGTTTGAACCTCACGTAGTTACAGATTATATTCACTGCATGCATTTACTGCGATAAAGGTGATCTAAAAATTTTATGATAACTGAATCATGGCGACTAAAAACGTTTAGACAAAAAATCATATTACATAGATTTTAAAATGTGGTAGATTATCATTAGGACACGGACACCGAAAACTAATTCTTTTAGGAATTCAGAGTAAATTTTCCCGTCCAATCAATTTTCTGTCAAAGAATCAATCATTAATCGAGACACAGAGAAACATGTTTCACCTTCAAGGCAAAAATATAAATTTCAAAACAGAGTCCACAGCATTTTAAAACTTTTCTGATCAACATAATCATGAACTAAATGCTGAAGAAAACCTAAAATTAATGGAGGCTCATTTGAAATTGTGAGAACAAAGAAAAATAAATTTGACAGAGAAACACAATGACATTAAATTCGCCGAAACCAAATCTTTCAGAAACGGGACACACAAAAAAAAAATACTAGTTGAATACATAAATCCTTTAAAAACTTCCACCACCAAAGTAAATTTCTCCAGGATTTCAAGCAGTCACATGAAACATTCGAATCTCATGGACAACCACGTTCAAAATAAAATAAAAAAACAGAACTCTCGAGATAAATTGATCCTCAACCGATTTTTTTCGCACAAATTTTGGCAAGTGACCATATGAGGACAACTCAAGAGCCAGGAGGCGACTGAGTGGGTTCTCTTCCCGGGGCCTGAACCCAAACCCTGGGGTGGGTGAGGAGGACGTTGGGGTGAACCCGACCCACCCCACAAAAAAAAAGGGGGTAAAAAGAAGAAGAAGAAAAAAAGGATTCCCCCCCTTTTTTCCACCCACGCTGTTTTTGTAATCCCCTGCACGAGCAACCAGATGCCACCACCTGTCAATTTTGCCCCAAGAAAAAAAAAAAAAAAACGAAATGCCAATAAAAAAAAAAAATGCACGAATCTTCTTCCTGGTTTGACAGGGCGAAGCTGTCCTGATTGATTTACCTAATC
>CAJPEX010006882.1:0-11387 GCA_905338405.1 Notodromas monacha | reverse complement strand
GGGGGGGTTTTTTTTTTTTTTTTTTGGGTTGATTGTTGTTTTTTTAATGGATACTCCCTCTTGAGTCTTTAGGTGTGAATGTTTTATGTTGATGGGGTTTTAAGCGACATCTCGGTGGAGGGTGGAGAACTGGAGAAGCGTCGCCTTGATTAGTTTCTACCGCTGGGAGATGAATACCTGTAATGTACTGTAGTATGTTATTGTACTCGCATTTACAGTATGAGCCCCGAGATGCGGACATAATTAGTGTTCGCACCTTGTCCCTATTTGTCAGATCGCGTTTTTCAGTAGACTTCAAAGGGAAAATAATTAATTGGTTCTCTCATTCATAAAGTCCCCAAAATATTGAATAACAATTTTTTTCCTCGCCTTCAAGACAGAGAAAATATCTGTGTAAAACAAAGCACACGGATTCTGATCTTTTGGCATCAGAAGGGTATCAAAAAGGAAACAGCAGGAACAAGTCTCGCTATAGTGTGCTAAAGAGGAGAAAAAAAAAAACTGAAAACATATCAGAATCGGCCTGTTTATGAATATGAATTGGAGTAATTTTAAAATGAACTGTTGTATGCATAAATAGCTCAATTTTGTCGAGAGATATCGAAATGTAAAGAATAAAATAATATAGATTTTTTTCGCTAATTCCACTGGAAGCTTCAACTGTAACAAGTATTGACTAAGATTTTTTAAACTTAGCAGACTTCGGAGATATCTTACCTTATGCTCATGGGCGTCGCAAAAAAAAAAATTTAACGCAGTTGAAATTATTTTTTTGGTCAAAAATCAAGGAGGTATTGAGCACAGAAAAGGGAGAATTGAAACCATATTTGTCGAGTTTTTTTTCGCCGTGCATGATAAATTTTAAAATCTCAACTGAGCCATTCAAGAAAGGGAATTTTTAAAATAACTAATATTTCTTTGGGTTAAATGTTTAATCATTGTTTAAAGAAACCCACTCCATTGGAAAATGCAAAGAAACAAAATTATTTCTGTCAATGCTTCTAGGTTGCATTTCAAATTGACAAATCCTCCGCGTGTCCCCCGTTATCGGCCAAGGCATTTTGCATTTTCGCACAAGTTCAATTTTTCATTCTGGAAAATTAAATTCACTTCGAAGACACACACACGAAAGAAAAAAAACTCCTTACCCGTGGGGTTCCTTTACTTTTCGGGTTCTTCCTTATGACCACCCGAAATTTTGACCACCCAATTGAGAGCAAGGAAAAACTGCAAGTCACTTCGCTGATATGACTGAAATAGTTTGATTGAGAAGCAATTTGTTTTTCATTCTCTCGTGAACTTCGATTTTGGCTATCCTTGAGATGAATTATATTTGTAAAATATTTTTCAACCCTTTTTGACGCAAAAACCGTCGTTTGGGTGAGAAATTTATGCGTATCTTGCAGCGATACAAAAACATCTTGAAATTCATGGAATCTTGGTGAATGAAATTATACAATTTACGGAAGTTCAAAAGAAAACCTCGTTTGTGTGATAAATAAATAAATAAAAAACATTTTTCCTGTGCTGTTTTGGTTCGCTAGAATTAACAAAGAAATGACGCTGAGTTATTGGAAGGCGCTCAGCTGTCCCGACGTTCAGTTGGCTTGCTGGCGCTCAGTTGGGCTTGGCAGTGAATCGACCCGAAACCTTTGTGTTTACAGGTTTTTCGTTGTAGTTTTTTTTTTTATTTTGTAAGCCATGTGATGTATCGTCTTCCTTTTAACCCGTACGGCCGAAGTGTATTTTCAGATGAAGGAGCGCGTGCTCGAATCAATTTTTATCTCTTCTGCTATTTCCAATCTGCTCGGGAGGCATGTCTGCGCCCATGCGGGGCCGGGGGGACGCGGAAGAAAAATGGATCCCACTCAGCTTTTCCCTTTCTTATTCACAGTGTGTGTCAGAAAAAAAAAATATTATAAAGTTTATATTGGTGGGAAAGATTTAGGGGTTTTTTTGGAGGCCCCAAGAATGCATATTCAAAGAGGTCACCTTGAATATATGTACATTCAAACCCTGATAAGATGCCACCATTTGTCCAGAGCAGTTTTTGGCGGTTTAAAGGGTTTGGCGGTTTATGGGATATTTAATTTTTAAATTATTTGATCAAAAATACTCAATTTTCCTCCAAATGTCACAGAGATACAGGATTTCTAGAAACTTTAGTAATTTTTCAAAGAGTGTTGCTGTGATAAATGGATTACTCTTTCAGAAAATCAAAATTTGCTGCATCAATTTATTCAAATTTTTAGATTAGGTCAATATATTGTTCAAATTTGTCAAAACAAATGATCATTATTATTTTTTTCTTACAAATGCAATATCTTTGAAAGAAATTATGATTCTACCCCAATATTGGCTTTGTAACAAAGACAAAACTAATAGGAAACAGCAATTTTGTCTCATCACTAACGCTGGCATATGGCAGTTGGCGTCTTATCAAGGTTTTCTATAAAATTTATCATGGAGGAGATTTGTTTCATTCAAAATGTTGGCAGTTGCCAAGGGTGGCACTTATCAGGGGGCGTCTTCATGGGGTTTGACTGTAGTTCTATTTTTCACACTACTCTTATTTAGACAGAAAGTTGATGTTGGGCTTTGAACAAAGCCAACGTTTGCAAAAGAATTTAGGCAAGTACTCTACTAACAGCAGTTTTGTTTCACAACAATCCCCAAGATGGGAGGGAACCTTCATAAATATATGGTCCAAGTTTTTCAATAATTTTGTATTTAAAATCTTCAGTGAAGAAAATCAAGAATCCAATGGAGTAGATTTACATGCACAATGAGTACAAATGCCAGATTTGATCAAACAAATTCACATCACAGAATTTTGCACAAATCAGTCAGTAGAAAGAAAGGAGAAGATTGTCCTTCAAGAGTTCAGGACAGACTGCTTATACATTTGGGATGAGAATGAGCTTTTATTTTTTTCTTGGAATTGTCTGGTCAGGTGATCTGAACAGAAAATTCCAGAATATTCTTTCATATTTCCTGGCCTCTGATCGGCCAAAATAAAGAAAATTGAAGAAACCTTCATTGGTTTCCTCTTTTTGTTTCTCTGCAACAAACCTTGTCCCTATGTCAGAACATACAGATATCAGACCTTGTTTTCCCATAGACTTCAATGGAAAGATTTTTAATTGGTTCTTCTGTCAATCATTAATCAAGAAAAAGTCTCCCAAAAATAGAATAAAATAATTTTCATGAACTTAAAGCTACAGAAAATAAATTTACAGAAGAAAACCATGCATAATCTGATATTTTGACATCAGAATAAGATCATGAAGCAAAGAACAAGAAGTGGTTCTGCTATACTGAGCATGCATCATCAATTGAATTGAAAAAAACAAGCTCAAAATCAGCCTGTTTTTTTTATTATGAATTTGGGTAATTTTAAGTAAACCTGTATTTTTTGTATTTATAACTGTAAACAACTAAATTTCTTCAACAAATATGACATTTTAGAAAAATAAAATGTAAAAAAAATTTCAGAAATGTTGGGGAAATGTCTGTAAGTTGAGTCATTGTCCAGATGTTGGGTCAGATTTTGTTAAGCTTCAAGTGTCCCCAAGTTGAATTGTCCATATGTTGTGGTGTCTGCATTTTTGAGTCTCACTGTACTCTTGAAACATATCAAAATCATCATAAGTTCAGAGCATATGAAAATTATAATCTTAGAACATATGAAAATCATAATCTTAGAACATAATAAAATAAACGCGAGAAAATTTTTCATTTTTCTGCGATGTCCTGCTGAGAATTTTTTCAATGTAAATTTGCGCAACACTTTTTGAATTGGATTTCTTGCGCCCGAGTTCCTGGTAACCATCTTTTCATTTCCAAGTTGAAAAACATGTTGGTATGCTTATGTAGGAGATGTACTAATTTTTTGTTGTGCAACTGTTCTAGAATATTCAGCAAGATTATATTTATCGAGTTCATGTTTATTTCCTGATGCAAGTGAATTGCAGTAAGTACAAAGAAAGGTATCTTTGGTACTTATTCCTTCTAAGAGTGAGATTCTTTAGACGGATCCACATTTTTAAAATTCCAGCTGTTGAAGTAGTGCAAGTCATACAAGTTCATCACATTTTGACTACCTTTTGCGGCACTTAAAAAGAATGTCACACTTTGACAAAATGCAGTACAGTACTTTCTGAAAAATTAAATTTTTGAAAAGAGAATATTTTCCTATAACATTTTCAACAGCACCATATTTCAAAGGGAGGTTCGAGATAAACGTCAAAACCAAAAAGAATTTTTGTCCTGTCAGTGTTTTTATTTTTTTCTAAACAGAAAACGCTATCACTTATGAAGTGCATACGGATTGCATTCCTTTTTTGCCAACCTCTTTTTTTTTATGCCGCAATAAAAACGGTTTTCAAATTTTCAAGCACACCCAGTATTTTCAATCAGGAAAAGATACTGGAAGCAAGCAACAATGCATGCTAAAGCTCGAAACTTGGCTGAAACGTTGGCCATGTGTTCGAGCGGCACAAGATTTTGACAAAGTAAAATAGAAGTAAAAAAAAAACATCGGCGTAAAAGAATTTGCACGTCTTTTGAAAAGAAAAAAAAGAAGATGGAAGTAGAGGTAGAAAGAGAAGCAACTATCGTGAAAAGGTGAAGTAAAACTGGGGGAGGGATTAGAACTTGAACTATATCCAGTGACAAAGAATCCGAAGGGATAGGTTTTTCTTCAAGTAATTGCATCTTCATTTGCTTTTCTGTGCAAAAATTCCGGTACTTGATGGATGAAATTTTGCAAGACGAACTGTGTTGGGTTTCTTTGATATTACTGGTATACTCTCTCTTTCTCTTTACAGGGGAATTCAGGGGAAAGAAAAATCGTTGCATAGAGAATTTCGTTGCGGAGAACCATGGAGTTAGACCCCCCAAAAAATCTTCCTGCAGAGAAAATTCTTTTTGTCTGTCTGTCTGTATATCAGGGTTAGGTTTAGGTTTGTTGATATTATTTTTTAATAAATATCTAGCCGTCTTTGTGACTGGAACATTTTAAGATGGGGTTTGTTGGGCATACACGCCAAAGTATGATAAAATACTTGTTTCCTAGAATTAAGAGAGATGTTCCCCCCTTCTCAAAATCGCAGTGCCAGGCACATCCTGGCATCGCGGCTTTCAACAAGAACTCATTCTGCTCTGATTGGAAAAGTAAAACCTGCTGAAAGTTAAATATTATCAATAGTATATAAGCTGCATCCTTCATATGCCCTCATTAGATCAGTTCAGTTCAGCTGAGTTATTCAAAGTTATCCACATTTATTCCTACAAGCCCGAGCTTGTTGAGTTGTTATTCATTATTCTTGTGTGAAATACACCTTATACGTTAAACTAGGAATTCCAAAGTGGAATCCCGGTCCTGTCCCAAACTGATTAACTTGTTTTATTGCTCAACTATCAAATACTTGACACTAACTTATATTGAAGACATTTGTCCTCAATAGGGTTCATAAATTTTGTCAAAATATTTGCATGAAGATAAAAGACCAAATTAATGAAACGCGAGTTCATTTTCTTTTCTAAATAATTGCATAAGGCTGCTATTTTTTTTAACATAGATTATAAATAACTGTAATGGAAGCACTGAACTACAAGATTGTAAGTACTGGTGGTACCTTGCAATTCAAACCTAATCTATGGCCAAACAAGGGTCAAATTGAAAATTGGTTGAACTCCATGAAATTTAAAAATATAAGTTTTAAAAAACTCAACAAAAAGTGGCCAAATCAGGTCAAATTGCGGGGCAAAGGACGAATTGCAAGTCAACATCCCTGCAAATTTCACTGTCAGTCAAATTGTGGGATGGTCAAATTGCAGGATGTTGAATTGCAAGGTACCACCTGTATATGCTGGAGTATCTAAAAATCTTGAGGATTTTTTATGGGCTGTCAAAAGACAAATGTTGGTTTCATGTCTGTCCCTTTTTTCTTTTGCTGGGATTTTCATTTCATGGCTAAGCACAGCATAAATTCCGAAATTACAAACATGAAGCTTTTTGCACAGTTGAGACCTTTTCAGTGGAATATATTTTTTTTTTTGCAAAGTACAGCACTCAGTTTCATATTTTACTGCTGGGTTTGACCGTTTTTGTACCAAAAATTGAGCTGCAGTGCAATTATTCGGTGAAATAAGAAAGCAGGATGTTCAGCGGGACACTTTGAAAAGCAGGATAGTTCAGTGATCCCTGCAGAAGGCTTTTTGTGTGTTTGGAATAGGGGGTGACTTATTTTGGTACTGGGTCAATTTAGCGCAAAGTTCAACTGATCTTTGACGTTTTCACTTGATTGGCAAACTAGTTTGTGTCACTTTTCGGATTTAAACACACAAAAAATCAGTGAAAACGTGCAGCTGTGCTCTCATGAACTTCAACGTCGGCAATCTTTGTTAGGAATTTAATTAGGGATACTTTTTGCAACATTTTTTTTGTGATTCGAAAATATTTTGTGTGGCAATAGAAGTACCATGTCGCCACGTGAAAAAAATCTAGAAATTCATGAGACCTAATTGACGGAAATTTCGAAATGTGGAGAGTTGGAGGAAAATTGTATTCGTTTATAAACCATCGTTTTTCCACGATATTTGTTTATCGGAGCTGAAAAAAAGCCTTCGTTAGGCGCTCAGTTGTCCCTATACGCTCAGTTGGGCTATAAGCGGTGACCTGACATAATTCTTTTTGTTTTTTTGCTGATTTTTCTTCATTTTTTTTTGATGCCGTTTGAGGGTTTTTTTTCTTTCTTCGAATCGTTAGAGGTAGAGTAGATTTTATATTTTTTTAAAGCATGCTTGAAAACATTTTCAATTTCTCCTCGTGTATTTCGAATTTTAAGCTTTAGGCGATCAGTTTGACAATATCTACTTGCTACAGTTTGAGCGATTTCGATCTCTGTATAACGAACTTGTTTTTTGGCCCCATGGGGTTCTTTCTGCATGTTGTACGGATTCTCTACAACGAAAATCTCTGTACAACGAATTTTTTCCGGCTCCCCCGAATTTGGTTGTAGAGTCCACTTGTGTAACAGTAGGTTTTCCGCTCAGTTGGACGGTGTTCAGTTGAAGTGGTCTCAACTTATTTTTGCCTGCCTTGGATTTCGTTTTTTTGCCGTTTCTTTCTTTTTGTGTTTTCCTCTGGACTTTTTTCGAGAGTTGAAATTAGTCCTGGGCACCTGCCAGCATCATGGGTTGCGAACGAGGCGAGGCAGGAGGAAGAAGAGTCCCGGGTTTTGCTTCGACGGCGGCTATATAGGAAACCCCCCCGACTTGAACGCTGTGTGACGTCAAGCTTGAGACGAAAAACCCCCCCTCGCGGGTTCGGGTTCGGGTTCTCGTCGTCCTCGACCGCGACCCGGCTTGACTCGTCTCTGGCCGCTGAAAAATATTTCCGCGGTAGAAGTTTTGTTATTTTTCTTGCGGGCAAATAAAAGGGAAAGAAACTGCGGAACGAAGTGCTAATTTTGGGAGGGGTACGCGGAGGGCAAAATGCAACCGTAATTTTCTTGAAGAGAAAAAAAATGTTGGTGAAAAGAGTTTAAAGATTCTGTGATGCACTTCACGCAATTTCTACCCAAATTTTGCGCATAAAAATAAAAACGGTAGATGAATAACTCTGTAAAGTCGCGACCAATAAGTACAGTAGAAGCTTTTAAGGAGAAATCTTCCAGCTTTGACGCATTTTCTGGTTTTTTGTTATTGAAAATTTGAAGAAAAAAAACACAACATGAAGAACGCAACACAAAAGAAATGGATTCAAGCATTGAAAAAAAAACAATTTCGTTATACAGAGATCGAAATCGCTCAACCTGTAACAAGTAGATATTGTCAAACTGATCGCCTAAAGCTTAAAATTCGAAATACACGAGGAGAAATTGAAGATGTTTTCAAGCATGCTTTAAAAAAATAAAATCTACTCTACCTCTAGCAATTGGAAGAAAGAAAAAACCCTCAAACGGCATCCAAAAAAAGAGAAGAAAAATCAGCAAAAAACAAACTGATCAATAAATTTGCTGGAATTTATATGCTTTTTTGCAGCTGAGGCAAGTATAGGAAAGGATTGGTCTTGATTTAGATCAGTGTTCCCAAGCCGTGGTCCGAAGTTTTTTTTTTTTTTGCCGGTCTAGTTTTTGCAGAAGTTTAGAAGTTTTTTTGGCCGGTCTGCGGAAGATTTTCAGCACAAAGAAATGCATCAGAAGTTGTAAGGAAGTCTGTTATTTTTATCTGATAGTTTGGAAATACAATGACAGTTGAAATTATCTGATCAAAATGAAAGTTGCCTTTTTTTTCTTAATAACGCGCAAAAATAATTTTCACCTTCTGAAATAATTCATTTCCAGTTTTCCTTGGGTTGCCCATTTTTCAAGCCCAGCTTTCTACTATTTTTTAGAACACTTCACTATAGCTGCTTCAATGGTTCTCAACTTGATTTTTCAAAAAAAAGTTTTGTTTGGAGGACTTTATGGGAGGTATTCAAAACTTTTTCTAATGGTCTGCAAAAATTTTATGGAATGCTGCCGGTCCACAGAAAATTTTATGAAAGTTTGCCGGTCCATGGGTCCAAAAAGGTTGGGGAACACTGATTTAGATCATGAAGAATTTCAGATTTTCACAATTGCAAAAAATGAATGCTTTCAAAGCTGACTCATACTTTTCTGTCGTCTCTTCCGGTTGTTACAGTTTAATCTGGAATGAATACCTCCAACTTCCGGGTTTGAGACAGTAAAATGCCGGGGACCACGAAATTCTCGAGCAATATGGCATATTTTATTTTTATTTGCTAATTTTTGGCCAGTGCCCTTGACATTTTATTCACGCGTGAAAACGCAAGGAATTTTGGACGTGATTAATTTATTTTCATGAAAAGTCGAGCGTAAATTCATTTGCGATTTTTCGACCGGTTGATTGAATCAAGTAAAGGATCAGATCGTGGTCGAATTTTGATCGGTTTCTGGGTAGATTTTTCCTTGATTTTCTGGCTGAATTTTCCTTGCTTGTTTTTTTTTGTGTGTGCACATTTTTTCGAAATTTCAATATATCTTGCATTTTTATTGACTTTTTTTTCTTCCTTTTGTAGTTATTTTCAATCATGATAACTTGAGCATCTCTCGGTTTTCCTTCCGATGATGGAATTATCTTCGACGAAATCAGCAAAAAATTTTATTACTGAATACGCGTTTTTTTTTTATTTCCTAAATCCCTTTTCCAATATTTTGTTCGATGAGGTCATTTATTTTTCAAAGTGGAGAACTTGAAATTTTCCGTATTGATTCCCTCTGACGTTTTTGGAGATGAAATTTCATAGCTGAAGGATTTTCGTCTACCGAACCTGAATTAAATTTTATTATAAGTATTAGTGTTTTCAACTTGAGAGACTATAGGTTTTTTTTAATTATGTTTTTGCGAGAGCAGAAATTATAATAAAAAATGAACCAAATTTTTTATAAATTTCAGTTGAACTTGAAATCATTCGCACAATTATATTCTTAAAGCGGATTTGAAGACCATGGGAATAGAAATCAACGAAAGTCGAAGATTAACCCGATATTCATAATTCTGTTACGAAAATATTTTCCCATCTTCCAAATCAGTATAAAGTCTCCAAAAAACTCTGTCTCTACCAAATTTATGTCCTGGTTTATTCACAAAATTACAACCTCTAATAAAAGCTCTAGCCTAAAATGTCAGTCAAGTTGAGAAGAAGCGCGCTTTTTAGAAAAAAAAAATCGGGCATGATTCACGTGTCCTCGAACTCGTAGTCTGATGGTCTTGAAAAAAAAGAGAAAACAATGAAAAAAATAAAGAAAAGAACCATTCCTTGGGTGTGAGAAAAACTGTTTCTCAAAATAACATTCATTCGGCTGAAAACCTCGCGAGTGGCGGAACGAAATCGCGAGGACACACCCTTGCAAAAAACCGGTTGGGAAAAACTAGATTTCCCTCAACAACAAAATATCGCGTCTTTAAACCGAACTTTATTTTTTTTACTCTTGTTTTCAAAATGCGGAATTGCTTGTTTGAATGGGGGATTATTATTTTTTTAATGCCGTTTCTGGCAGAAAATTTAGACGGTGCATGTGAATGGAACCGGATACCTTGAAACAGGAACATCTGAAGTGTTTTTGGCTGAAACTTTGTGTCGAGACTTCGTTTAATTCTGAAAGAATAAGTCAAGGGTGTCTAATTTCTGGTTTTTGTTTGGGGTTTTTTTTATATTTAATTTCTGGTTACGAAAGACCCGTTGCTTAAAAATAGCAAAATGCAAAAATTCTTTCGGTTTATTTTGAACATGCTTCCGCGGGTTTTGCGTGAATAAATTTCATGGACTATTCACGGAATTCTGATGCTGCTGATTTACAAGTGTACAATTTATAGATTTTAAAACACGCTTCTGAGACAATTTATTCATTTTAATTTTCAATACAATGAATATAATCATATTCATTGATTATAATATAATCATGAATGGAATCATAAGCTGTGAATAAGCTACTCAATCAAACTCAAGTTGAATAATTGGAATAACACAGTTGAACTGAACTGACTCCAATGATTATAAGGAAAAGGAGCGGCTTATATACTATCAATAATAATTAACCTTCACAAGGTTTTACTTTCACAGTTAGAGCAAGAAAGATAATGTGGAGGATGCTGTGGTGCCACTGCGATTTTGAGGAGGGGGGAATCCTGTTACTTCTAAGAATTTAGTACATTACTGTACATGGCGTGCATGCCCAACAGGGACAAAACATGGACAAAAAGCAATTATTTCATGAATCCTGTGTGTTCATAAGTCAACATTTGTTCTTTCCCATAAACGCCATGAACATGTGACAAGAATATCTTTATTCTCTTTTTTTTTCAGCTGATATTGGGACACTGGTATAAAATACGGAGCGTAGATTATTTGACTGTGGTGCTAAAGAGACACGCGTCGTGGGACAGGTTTCGAACCCGAACCCGGGGGTGACGGAGGGGGTGGGATTTCGGGTTCCTGGTCTGGGGGTATATCCCTGGTTTCCCCCTCTTTCTCTCTCTCTCTTCCCCATCTCTTTCTCGCTCACTACACTTGCCCAACGTACGTACATACGTACGTACGTGCGAAGGATCTTCCTTTAAGTTTTTCGGGGCTCTAGAAATCACATCAGAAAAATTATTTAAAAATTTTAATTTTGTTCAATAAAAACAGTTGTCAGACAGTTGCAACAAATTGGATTGTTAATTTCAATGAATGAAATTGTGTGATGATCTACTTTGATCAGTCTGACACTGTATCCTTTGGGATCTGTTTAAGTGAATTTAAAGAAAAACAACGATTGAAGGGATTCCTGCTCTGAAGTGATTAAATGTCATTGAGTGGATTTGGGTTGGGTGGG
>CAJPEX010006881.1:0-11396 GCA_905338405.1 Notodromas monacha | reverse complement strand
TCTTTGTCGGAGTTTTCCAGTTCTTCTTCTTGTTTTCCAAAAATTTCAAACCTATCTAGTCGTAGGTGTCTAGAGATTTCTTCATTTAGTTCTAGGTCTAAGGGTTTGGTTTCACAGACTCTAACTGTAATGTTTAGTAGCTCAGTTTTAAGTAAGTTGACGGATTCAGACTCTTCCTGAGTTAAGAATTCAAGATTTAGAGATTCTAGCATTAGTAGTGAATCAAGGAAATTATTGAGTACTTGATCGAATCCTTTGACTTGTTTTTCAGTATTTTCTTCGAGGTATGCTAAGTCTCCTTTGAGGACAGCTCTTGAGACAAGGACAATTTTAGTAATTAGAGTTCCTCTGGGGGTGACAAGTCTGGAAGGGATTGGTCGACAAACGGGAGTTGTTTGTAATCTATTTACGGTAGTTGACCTTTGAGGTCGGACGATACTTCGAGAGGTAGGATTTCTCAAGGTTCTTGAACCTCTTGGTCTTCCTCGTGCCATTTTAAATTTGAGGGGTTTAACTCTTTTAAAGGGCTTTGCTAGTTGGATATGCCCTTTTCCAAAGGTGAGTTTTTTAGATGTTTTCTTTTGATGACCTAATAGGTCAGAGAATGGAAGCACGCAGATGGGGACAATACACTTGAAGTATGATAGATAGAGTGTACACTTAGAAGTTTATACACTTGTTTTAGAATATAAAAGCACTTATCAGTTCAAATATGTAGGTATAGTACAGATTTGATTTACACTTGTAAAAATATGAACAATTGTTAATTCAGAGATATAATACAAATTTGATATACACTTGAAGAATATAAACACTTGTCAATGCAAAGATATAGAACAAATTTGATATACACTTGAAGAATATAAACACTTGTCAATTCAAATATATAGTACAAATTTGATATACACTTGAAGAATATAAACACTTGTCAATTCGAATATATAGTACAAATTTGATATACACTTGAAGAATATAAACACTTACTTGTTTTTCAGTATTTTCTTCAAGGTATGCTAAGTCTCCTTTGAGGACAGCTCTTGAGACAAGGACAATTTTAGTAATTAGAGTTCCTCTGGGGGTGACAAGTCTGGAAGGGATTGGTCGACGAACGGGAGTTGTTTGTAATCTATTTACGGTAGTTGACCTTTGAGGTCGGACGATACTTCGAGAGGTAGGATTTCTCGAGGTTCTTGAATCTCTTGGTCTTCCTCGTGCCATTTTAAATTTGAGGGGTTTAACTCTTTTGAAGGGCTTTGCTAGTTGGATATGCCCTTTTCCAAAGGTGAGTTTTTTAGATGTTTTCTTTTGATGACCTAATAGGTCAGAGAATGGAAGCGCGCAGATGGGGACAATACACTTGGAGTATGATAGATAGAGTGTACACTTAGAAGTTTATACACTTGTTTTAGAATAGAAAAACACTTATCAGTTCAAATATGTAGGTATAGTACAGATTTGATTTACACTTGTAAAAATATGAACACTTGTCAATTCAGAGATATAATGCAAATTTGATATACACTTGAAGAATATAAACACTTGTCAATTTAAATATATAGTACAAATTTGATATACACTTGAAGAATATAAACACTTGTCAATTCGAATATATAGTACAAATTTGATATACACTTGCAGAATATAAACACTTGTCAATTCGAATATATAGTACAAATTTGATTTACACTTGAAGAATATAAACACTTGTCAATTTGGAAAGGAAATGTACTGAGAGGGTAGAATCAGATATGCAGATTTGAATGTACTGAGCACTTTGAGGCAATTGGAGTTGCACTTAGGTATATGAATGAATAAAGGTTTGCACTTGTAGAGACTAAAAGGAGCTTTTTAGCTTTAAAGAGACGTGAAAACCACGCTCTGCTACCAAATTTTGTCAGGAATAAAACCCAACAAATGATGAGTTGAGTAGTAGAACCTTTTTAGAAGAGAAATTTTAGGATGGAAGTTTTGAATGAAACTCAGGAATTCGGTCAGGCTGCGACCGGGGTGAGAACACCCTATTATAAAGTTGATATATTCGTAGGTTTCAAAATTGACACTCGATGAAATTGCTTGCAAAATCTTGGAGTAACCGCACACACGAAAGCAGAGACTGGACTGTGTAGATCATTATTATTTTGGAAAAAGGAAAACTGTCCTACAAGGATGAGATTTAGCAAATTAGGATTAGCAGAGAAAGGCAGCCTTGGAGGCTTCCGTAAGTTATGTGAGAACCGAGGTTTCCCGAGGTTCTCACGGAAAGTGGAATTTGTCCTCAAGACGGGAATTCGGGATCTCAATCTAGCTTTCTAAAAATAGAACTAAAAAATTCGCAACAACTGTGAATAAATATATATTCTAGTATGCCGTTTGACTGCCCTACTGATTCTTGATGATCTAAAGTACACTAGCCATTGGATCAACAAGGTGAACTGCAGATTTTGCAGAAGTCAGCAAATGATGATGCTTTCACATTCAAAGAATCACTGATGACCACTGCAGGGCAGGAATCCCTTTTTTACTCAACTTACAAACATATTGATACTTAGCCTTGTGCTGGGCCTGCTGGTGAAAGGTGCAGCCAACCATCAAGAGTGACAAGAATATCTGTTATCCACAATATTTGGACACAAAGGGGGCTATTGGCAAGGGGGCTTCTGTCCTATGGGGGGGGGGGGCTTTTGGCAGAGGGAGCTTTTGGACTACATCCTTTGGAGGACTTTTAAGTGAAACAATCTCAAAATTTTGCATATTGTACCACAATTTGATTGGTTGATGAGTGCATTTACAGTTAGACCCCAACATTTGGATGCAATGGGTGTATCAAGTGTGTCCCTAAGTCAAGTTTTGTTTTCCCATAGACTTACATCCAATTCTGATTGGTGTATTATGGAAGAAATATTCATCAGAATTTCTGTGAACAAAATGTTCTGCTAATTAGAATTGAATCAGTGAATATCTGTCAACTCAGTAAGAACATTTTGAGCATTGACTACTGTACCTCTGGACAGTGCATTGACATGTTAGCATCTGTAAAAATATCATTCAAGTCACAAAGAGAGAAAGAAGTCCATTTTTTCTGGAGGTACTTTTTCAAATTACCTGAATGAATGGGAAAATTATGGGGAAAATACCAAAGAATTTTTCTTGCATGGATTTTAGGGTTGAAAATATATGTTTCTTACAATTCAGCATGATTAAAGTCACTTTTTGTGAAACTTACTGGCAATTTTTCATGCAATGTCTGCATGTCAAGTCAGTGTCTGCATGTTGGGTCATTTTATGCCCTTTTTCTAAATAAATGTCCCTATGTCGAACATTTCATGTGTGAAGGTGTCAGCATGTGGAGGTCTCATTGTATTTGATTGGAATCATGCATTCCTTAAGCTATGCAAAATCAAAGCGCTAAAGTTCAAAGCGTATTCTTGGTCACAGCCTCGATTTTAACACTTGGATTGCATCAGCAAACTTTTCATTGCAGAGCAAAGTTGAACTTTTCTCCATTTGGTGTGCATTTCACTTTCACCCAAGATTATGCCACCCCTGAAGGGTAGGGAAGGTCAAAGTGGGATATCATCCCAGGATAAAGAAATGCTGCAAAAGCTCTGTCAGAATTTTTCCGTATAGTGACCTCCAACCTGGACTCCTGACTTTCAAGCTTAACTCTAATTTTTGAATGGAGGAACCACAGAAGGCCAGGGAAAAATTATCCTTGCAGAGGCAATTTTTTTAATTTCTGAGTAAAAACTTTTCTGTGAGAAAATTTTAAAGAATGCCAGGATTTTTCTTGACTTTGCCCTGCAGACTGGACTGGTTTTTTGTATGTGATGCTGAAGGTGCACCTGAAATCTGCAACAAAAAAGTCCAATTTTGCACCAGAAGGATAGAAACATCTTCTTCCGCTATTGAATTGTCAAGAGTGAAAAACGCTGTCCGCACATCAGAATCGAACTTCCTGAATGCGTAGTCAAAATGAATTGCATTATAAATGTATGCCTCATAATATAGTATCTTGAGGCACAGAACGAAAAATGTATTTGATTCCGGTTGAAATGAGATGAAGTATATTGCCTTTGTAATGAAATACTGTAGTATTTTAAAGACAGTGTCAATCACGTGCATGCAAGTATACTTGAAGGAAGAAGTCATGCCTTTGCTAAGTTAAACATAAAAAATTTCTTATTGAAGTATTTCTGCATCAGAATTGTTGATTTTGTAGGAGTAAAAAAACAAGAAGCATCCTAAAGAGGAGCACCTGCATTCCAAAATATGTCAAGCTGAACCCGCATCAGTTTTAGAGCTGATGCCTGAAATTTTTGACGAGCTGAAAGCCCAAAATTGTCTCAATAGCCCAAAATTATTGTAAGAGCCAGAGTAATCCCAATGTCGGGATTTCAATGAGGTACATTCATGCAATGATCAGGAAGAAAAAAACTTGATCTTGCATATTTTCCCAATTATTCTTTCTTCAGACCTTTGGTATGGAGCCATGAGGTTTTTCGAAGAATTCAGATCTTTTTGCCTCTGCTTACATGTAATTTCGGTTTGAAAGCTTTTTCATTTCTACAAAGCACAAAAAACCTTGAATAACTCAATCATGATGAAAGTAGAAGTAAAGAACAATCTCAGAAGGAGTTTTGGGCCAAAAATCTTGTAATTCCCTTCTAATTCAAGTGGTCGTGAAAATGTTCCAAGTTTTATGTTTCAAGGCAAGAAATTTCATTCGGCCCCGTCGATTTTTCCGCCAAGACAACCGTGAAGCAAAAAGCGTGTAACAGTGACCACTCCACTGCACAGGACGAAAGACTTCAACAAAAAAAAATGTTTGCCCTTGCACAAATTTTCTTCAGGAATCCAAAATGTTCCAGGCATAATTTGGTCGAAGGATCACTTGAATTCTGCCTTTTATTCTGGGTAAGTCTGTGCAATCCACTTGAAGAAACTCACGATGAACAATCGCATATTACGGAATAAAATTAAAATAAAAATCTGAAGTGTTGGTTGTTTCAGCAAAACAAAACTACCAAATACCTGCATTTTGAAATCCTTCATTTTTTGTATTCCATTATTGAAAAAATACTTTGGTGTCGAAATTTTTTTATCCAAAAAATATGCAGCCGACTTGACAAGAATTATATCACTTACTGTATTAATGAAAATAATACTTTACTTCACCTTTTTCATGCTCGTTTCAGGGCTTATCTGTTTAAACTTTACGGCCACGCACTGGAAAATTCAATTTCATGGTCGTGGAATTATGACACGAAACCGCTAGCTCCATTTATTTTTGAATCTCGAAGCGATGAAAAAGCCTTGAAAATGTACCTTGGAATGTTGAAGAATATCCCAGACAGTTTAACATAACTTTGTGGAATCGCATCTGGTGAACTGAAAACTGACAGGATCAACTCAAATGTATCTGTCCCGACTCGGGAGCCACGTACAATTCCATGACGAAACATTCATGTATATGTAATTTGAAGCCCATTGGAAGCAAAGGGCACAAAGTCAACGCTGTCACTTCCCCATTAAATTCAAAAATACAGAATCAATTTGTTGATTCAATAGATATTCACGGCATGAGCATCACAACGTATTTGGGGAAAAAGTGGTAATGTGCAATCTTCTCAATGTCCGACGCTGTGACGGAAATTATGAATTGTTTGGTCATTTTTCCGGAAATTCAAGTGGTAGTATTTTCACTCTTTTACGAGTCGCAAATACTGTAAAAAAGGACCTTGAAATGCCACAAGCACTTTTGTTGGAGAAAATCAAGGCAACCAATTGACTTTGAGTTTGCAAAAAAATAAAAAATTATGAAATCATATTTGTGCATGGAATTTCAGGTGGGAAAAATGATGGAAAATTCAACTCGGCGCCAATCCTGATACGATTCTTCATGTTTTTTTCTTCATTTATTTCTTGGGTTTCCTTTTACAAAGTACCTTGTATAATCCAGTTAACTAATTTTGATTTTCACTCATCAAGTTGGGGTATGCGTCTTTTGAAGGAATTTGGGCACACTTTGTGACAGAAAAAATTTGATGCAATGCTCGAGGGTACGTGCTTGGTGCTTATTGAGGACTAAAGGGTTCCCAACAAAAGAGAGCATTGCAGCACAGTGGAAAAGATGTGTTAATAATTTCACAGGACAATCACCCAGTTTGGAGCTGGGAACATTTCATGAAGTGGGCACCCTGATTATATATCTCCAGTTTAGTCTGGTTTATTGATGCATCATAAATCACAGTCCACACAAGTCAAAACATGACAAAAAGAAGCATAACAATAAATGATCAAACGAAAGAAACCAGTAAATGCAAGTACAAATTTGTGCACACAAATCCAATAATAAGAATTGATGGAATGTATGCATAAGAATTGAGAGCTCTTGGTTCAGCATTTCAAAGATCGTGCAGCTAGGAATTAATTCAATGGATTGAATTTTGCAGAAATAAATTCATTGATACATTAAGAACAAGGCTTTTCAATACACTGTTCGCACCAAAAGCATGTGCATCACTTTGCATTAGTGAGACAAGAATCTGGCATGAAGGTTTCCCAGCTTCTGATCACTGAACAAAAACTCAGGTTCACCAAAGTGAGACAAAGTCAAGATTTTTCAGTCACATCCATTTTTTTGATACAAGAAAGTTAAAGAACACTTCCAGTATACAGTGCATTTAAAATATTGCAGAATTTTATGAGTCTACAATCCGTGGAGGTAAATTAATTACAAGCCTATTTTCAATGAAAAACATATCAGATGTTTCAACAACTTTTCAATTTCATCCTGCAGCAGTGAGAATATCTTGAGGAAGGTATTGCTTTATCCTTGTCAAAACTATTTCAACAGTTTTCCCTGTCTTTTAGAAATGAAGCCTGTCGAAATTTTAAAACATTAGATACCTTCTTCCTGGCGATGGCTTATTATTCAGTTGAAATAAAATGACTGTTACAATCCACATTTGACTCACAACATTCGCAATATCCGAGTTTGGGATTAATAATTATAGGCAGTTGAAAGGTTAATCAAGAAATACGCACTGTTCAAAACTTCATACCCGCATTTTGCGCAGAGAAATTCGAAATATCAGAGTCCGGCGAGGAAATAGCTTTGATACTAAATCATGGTATGAAATACTGTCAACAATGTGTTTCCACATTTTTTGATCGTAAAGACGCTCTAATTGGTCAAAATCAAGTGAGGATTGATCTATATTTAATTTCTGCGCAATGACGAAGCACTCATCATCTGCTGGTGCCCGGATACATCTTGAAGGTTACCCAAAGCGGAAGACGTGAAGTTTGACTTCTTCCTGCCAGGATATCGACTTTGAAAAAATCCCACACACTATCAATTATTTGTACTCTTTTTTTTTCATGGTCATGACATAAGCAATTGTTGAGCTGTCTGTCATACAGTTATAAAACACCCACGAAATCGTCATCGTCAAGGCATACCGTGTAAATACAGTAAATTATTTCAAAAGGGGCCCCGCGTTTTCGTATAAGATGTGAAATAACGTGGTCAGTTTAAAATCAACCGAGAGATGAAACGTGAATTTTCAGGGCCAACTTAATTTTCCCCGCTGATTTCGCCCGAAAGACTCCGTCTTGTTGCTCAATGTCGAATGAAATTAAAGCGAGAACACGGACTGGATTTCACTGTTTCGGGTGGAGTTTGTCAAGAGAAAACCATTAGAGACGGTTGGGGAAGTTTTCGAAGAGTGTGCCGAGTTACAAGGACAGTGTTCATATGCAGTGATTACAGCCGGTGGTTGTGGTCAACATAATTGGTTGTTCACAGGAGAAAAAATGTTTTTTTTCCCTCATCTTTGGCGAAAATATCAGTTTTCCACAGCCGAATGAGTGACATTTTACAGCATTGCCTGTTGGACGTTTGCTCCATACATGAACCATGCGCTGTAGTTACGAGGCTGAAGTAAATTGGGTTTCTATTATTTGCTGTTGGCGAAATGCCTTGTAGAATTCCGACAAGCAGCACAATCTTTCACATCATTTTTTTCTGGAATTTCAATTAAATTGCTGACCTTGACAGAGTTTGGGATCTTGATCCGACTTTGAACTAGCCAGAGTTCCCTTGAATTCAGGAAAGACCAAGATGTGAAAACCTTGGCCTCAAGATGCCAACATATTTCTTGATGGGACCTTGTACTTTTTGTCATAGGTCAACTAGGTGTCACACATGGTGCAAGTCATGCACTGCAAGTTAAACCTGGTGCACACTGCACCATGTTGAGCAAACAATACAAACAAACAAAACTATTTGAATAAACCCCGATTAAGAACAAGTCCCTGCAGGAAGAACTTTGAAAAATATTCTACACAAATAAATCACTGGGATATCAAAAGGATTGACCAAGATTACAAGCAGGACAAGTGAATCATCCCTCATCAGAAAGCCTTAGAGAAACTGTTCACTGACAGGGACCTGAACCTTTATACAAATCACCAGATTCAATCTTCACTACTCACTGAACCTTGAAGTGGACTAACTTGCTGTGTGATAACTTGTGTGAATTTGATTGGAGAAAAGAAAGAAACAAAGTTTGAGAGGACTTCGACACTTGGCTAACATATACAGTACTGTATTGCACTTGCCAGCGGGATTTGTTTAACACCTCAGGGGGCAAATGGACAATTGAGCAATTACAGTACTCTCACTTTTTTTATTGAAAACCCAATTCTTTGTCTGGTTGGTGTCTGGGACCCTGGATAAATATGTTGGAATGTCCAGATGTTGGATCACATTTTCCTACAGACTTATAATGGAGAAACTATTCAATTGGTTCTCAGCTGTTCATAAAAAGTTTGAGCAAGTCCTCTAAAACTCTCAACTTCATGAACTCTAAAGAAGAAAACCTCACAAAATCTAATTTTTTTGGCAAAAAGTCAGCGTAAAAATGAGAGAAAAAGTATAAGTCTTGCTATACTGTGCACAGATTGTGTAAAAAAAAAACCTAAAAACGAATTTTAAAAATTGACAGCTTCGGAATTAAAGTTCTGAAGTAAATTTATCCAAAACTGAAGTTTCCATTTTTTTTATATCGCAAGTTCATAGCACAATTTGATCATGATCGGTCAAAATTTCGAAAAAAATCCCATTTCTCTATAAACATCTTGGCAAAGTGAGAAGGTCTCAAGAACTTGTCTAGATGTCCAGGCTTCTTTAGTGCAAGCTTCACGAAGTCTGCATGGTTATATATTCAGGCGTCCGAATGTCGGGGTTCCACTGCATTCCAAATCTTTCATATAAATGTTGTCACGGGTCAAACAGATGTCGCCCGCTGACACGCCGCTTTTCTTGGGACGACTAGATGTCGCCCGAGTCAGGAGTACAAACAGAAGAAGAAAAGATCGACGCAGCGCACAAAACGCCACGTCGTCTCAAAATTCCAGAAAAATAAATCCATCTTCTTCCAGAAGATGATTACATAAAACCAGTTATGAAACATAAATTTCCAACCAAAATCAAAAAACAAGATTCCAAGGAAATCTAGCAAAAAGAACCAGCCTTGGAGATATTGATCTCCAGGGCCTATTCAACTGATGAATCAGCCCTGGTGATCAAAAGGAATGATGAGGAATTCTGTGTGCACATCAATCAGATACACATCAGTGGAAAGCCTTGAATAAACTTTCCACTAATGAGGACCTGCACCTCTTCATAAACCCCCTCTCAGGAGTAGCCAGAATCAATCCAGACTTGACTGAAGAAGGAGCTAAATTTATGTGTGCTGAATTATTGAACTTTGGACATTTGCTGAATATATTCAAACTTGAAGTTGAGGTATTGACCTCAGGCCACAAACGGCCGATTGTGATATACCTTTCTTTCACTGACCATAAGTGAAACTCAAATCTTTGTCTGAGAGGCTCAATAGCCCCTGACAAATGTTACAAGAAATCCTCTTTTAGTTATACAGTATACAGTACAATATTTCACTGATCAGTCAATTTTTTCTCAAAGAAATTGGTTCAAGGACCAAGAAGTACGAAACACTTCGCTGAAAGCAAGATGAATTGTATTCAAAATCGTTCATAATTTTTACGATACGTTATTTGAGCTGAAGCTAAGTTGCAAAAAATTACCCGAAAATTGTGTATACTTCGATGGGATTATAATTTTTTTTTTACTTTTGTGCAACCAAAAAGGCTGCTTCATTAAATTGAGGGGAAAACCAAGCATCCGAAAATTCTTCGAGCTTGAATTGTTCTGGGAAATCCCGAATTAATGAATGCGGAAACTGCTGTGTCATGTTCTGTATGGGCGACGAACTGGAGGTTCCCGCAACCCTCCACGCCCTGGCCTCAAGACCCATGGACAGTCTGTTGCTTCCTTCATGATATTCTCGGATCTAATCCGATAATCACTGGATCAACGGCAAAGGTCAGGCAAAGATTCATTCAAATTTTATTCTATAGTCTAGAGTTTGCCCTCCGGCAATTGTCCAAGATTGTCTTTTGATGTCGTCCACATCCTGGTGCTACATCCTGTTCCGCCTCCACTAATTCAAAAAAAAGAGAAAAAACAAATTGATCTCCATGTTATCTCCAAAACATGGAATGTCCGATTTCTTTATTGAACATTTTACCGAAACTAGCATTTCTGGTGATGTTTTCCCCTGCAAAAACGGGAATTTTCAGCGCTCATCAACATAAAACACAGAGTTAATTTATCTCCTTTTTCACACTGATTCAAAGGATATTTCCGCAATTCCAGAAGAAAAAGTAATGGAGGTATTCTGCACATCCCGTCAACCTCTTTTGCTGAAGTTCTCAACAAAAATGTTTGGAAATTTTTCGATATGAATAATAATATGTTTTAATTGTTCATTCATCCTCGGACTTGAGATCCATTTGAAGCTCGCCATTTCCAGCGATTTCTGGGCACTGAAGTTTGCAAACGGATTTTTGAATCCCGAGATAACTTCGGGAAAAAAGTCAGGCCTGTTGAAAGCTCCACGTCTGCCAATCGACATGAGAACTGCATCAAATAATCTTCTATCGTCTGGAAACACACACAAATAAAATTAACGTGCAAAATTTTTTCCTGCAGAAATTACCTGACACGGTCTGGGAAGTTCGTCACGATTCGGAAGAATAAAAGCAGCGATGTCAAGAACATCTTCTGGACAGGATTCCAGCCTTTTAGAATGATTTGTAGAATCCAAACATTCCAAAACGAGTACAAAGATATCAGAAGGATCTGGTGGAGTGTCGCTGGAAACCCTGTCAGCAATAAAAAAAAAACGACTATTTGCGCGGAACTCGTTCAAGAAATGGCACACTGAAACTTGCCTGCCAATTTTTGACAGCGTTTCTAAGTCTTCTCGGGAGTCTATTCTTCCGTCTGTCATATGGTCGAAAAC